>JAFLJL010019272.1:78741-80016 GCA_018398815.1 Conus ventricosus
GCGGTTGTCTTTAATCACCATTAAGCTAGCAACACTCCGTCGTGGGGGGTGTGAATCAATGATCTGAAAACTGACGAAAGATCATTTGAAGAGAACGACCATCAACAGTCATTGGGAAAGGACACAAGTGATGGTGTTGATGTTACTTTTTATGGATTCATCCCTGTCAGAGGCACTGTGGTGTGGAGCATTTATACCCCATTCATCTGCTATTCATGCCGGGGTGCTGCTGCTCCAGTTTGCTATAGGGAAGACTAAAAGGCTATTGAGATTTATCACCTGCTTCAAGGTTGATATCAAGATGGTGTTACATAAAAAAGTATTGCTGATAACTCAGTTGTTGTTTTTTGGGTGACGCAGACGACTGAGAGATCAGACGGTGTAGGAGATGTAGTGGTGTGAGGGGTGCAGGAAGGGGGTGGGGCGGTGGTTATTGTTCTCATATCTAAAGAAGCAAACATGAAATACATCGATTCCTATCCGACGTATTTTAAAACCAGGTCCCTAAATCCATATCTCGCTTCCCCGCCTCGTCTCTCACGTGTCCCCCCCCCCCCCCACACAACCTCCACCGACTAACCCCCTCCCCCCCCCCCACCCAGTCAGCTGCACTAAGGGATGAACGAATAAACCATGCACGACGATGACTCATGACTTCCAACATAGAACAAACATCGACTTTTCTACATCATCCGTCATTAGCAAGCATGATTTGTGATCAACGAGCGCGTACACACACACACACAACACACGCACACATACACACATAGACACCACACACACACACACACACACACACGCACGCTCGCACGCACGCACAACACACACACACACACCCACACACACCACACACCACACACACACACAATACAGAGAGAGAGAGAGAGTAGAGAGAGAGAGAGAGAGAGAGAGAGAGAGAGAGAGAGAAGAGAGAGAGAGAGAGAGAGAGAGAGAGAGGGAGGGACAGCGAACTCCATACTATTTTCTCACAGCATTTTTCCGCTTCCCCATTCCACCCCACCCACCTATCCCCCCTCTAAGCATTGCGCTGGCCTCAAAGTGCAGTGATTTCACTAGCGCGCCCCTCGCCCTTGAAGTCCTGAAGGCGGCGACGGCGGTGGAGATTTCCGAACACACACACCCACTCGCTTCTCTTTCTCCTAGAATAGTTCTTCATGCAACGCTGCTGCCAGTCATACAACCACCCCATCTCCCCCTGCCCCCCTCTCCCCCCCCCCTTAACCTCCTATCCCAACCCCTGTCCCTTCCACCCCC
>JAFLJL010019274.1:14660-23101 GCA_018398815.1 Conus ventricosus
ATACACTTTGACATGAACGTTCACCTGTGGTGATGATGATGATGATGATTGATGATGATTGATGATGATGATGTATGATGATGATGATGATGATGTGATGATATCACCAGATTGTGAAAGGCCAGGCTGTGGAATGGCTACATAACATCTGAATGAAGGCAAAAACTGTGTGATGATTGATGATGATGTGAGATGATGATGATGATGATGATGATGATTGTTGATGATGTTGAATATTCTCCACGATAGAAAGAACAAGGCCAGGGCATGAGGAATGGCATACACATCTGAATAAATGTTCAAACTGTGATTGATGATGATTGATGTTGATGATGATGATGATGATGATGATGATGATGATGATGATGATGGGGTATGATGGATCGTGATGATGAAATGATGATGATGAATGATGATGAGGTGATGATGATGACATCACCTCGATAGTAAAGGCCAGGCATGAGGAATATGCATACACATCTGAATGACGTTCACTGGGGGTGATCGATGTTGATGAGATGATTGATGATGATGATGATGATGTTGGTGATGATGATGATGATGATGATGATTGGGATGTTGATGATGATGTGATGATGTGATGATGATATCAACACGATAGTAAAAGGGACAGGCTTCGAGGAATGGCATACTCATCTGAATGAATGTTCAACTGTGATGATGATGAGGAGGTGGAGGAATGAGGAGGCAATGAGGTTGATGAAGTGATGATGATGATGACGATGATGATGAAGATGATTATGTTGTTAATGATTGATGAGATGATGTTGATGATGATGATGATGATGATGATTGATGATGGACATTCACCACGAATAGTAATGGGCCAGGCCTGAGGAATGGCAATACTCTCTGAATGAATCGTTCAAACTGGGGTGATTGATTGATGGGATGATGATGATGAGGTTGGTGATGATGATGATGATGATGATGTTGATGAGATGATGATGATGATTTCTCCACGATAGTAAAGGCCAGGGCCTGAGGAATGGCATAAACATCTGAAAATGATCGTTCAACTGTGGTGATGATGATGCTGATGATTGATGATGTGATGATGAATGATGATGATGTGATGATGATGATGATGATGATGATATCTCCACGAGAGTAAAGGCCAAGGACTGAGGAATGGCATTAAATTGAATGTACGTTCAACGGTGGTTGATGATGATGTGATGTTGATGATGATGATGTGATGATGATGATGTTGATGATGATGATGATGATATCACCACGATAGTAAAGGCCAGGCCTGAGGAATGGCATACACATTCCTGAATGAACGTTCAAAATGGGGTGATGTTGATGATGATGATGATGATGATGATGATGATGATGGTGATGATGATGATGTTGATGATGATGATGTGATGATGAGGATGATGATGATGATGATGATATCACCACGTTAGTAAAGGCCAGGGCTGAGGATTGGTACACATCTGATGAATGTTCAAACTGTGATGATGAGGTGGAGGAGGATGATGATGAAGGAGGTTGAGGATGTGTTGATGATGATGTGACGCATGCTGATGATGATGATGATGATGATGAGGATGATGATGATGATGATGATGATGATGACAAAAAAAATCACCACGATAGTAAAGGCCTGGCATGAGGAATGGATACACATCTTAATGAACGTTCTAAATGTTGGTGATGATGATGATGATGATGATGATGATGATGATGATGTTGGTTGATGATGATGATGATGATGATGTTGATGATGATGATGATGATGATTGAATTCACCACGATAGTAAAGCCAGGCTGAGGATGGCATTACAACTTCTGATTGAACGTTCAACTGTGGTGATGATGATGATGCTGATGCTGTGCTGTTGATGATGGATGCTGATGATGATGATGATGATGATATCCTCACGATAGTAAAGGACCAGGGCCTGAGGAAATGCATACACATCTGAATGAACGTTCAACTCGTGGGTGAAGTTGATGATGATGATGTGATTGATGATGATGATGTGGGGGTATGATGATGATTGTTGATGATGATGATGGATATCACCACGATTGTAAAGTCCAGGCCTGAGGGGAATGGGCATTAACATCTGAATATAATTGTTCATCTGTGATGATGTTGATGAATGTTGATGTTGATGTGATGATGATGATGATGATGATGATGATGTTGAATGATGATGAATGATGATGATGATGTTGATGATGATGATGAGGAGGAGGAGGAGGAGGAGGAGGAGGAGGTGGAGGAGGAGGACGACGAGGATGAGGATGATGATGATGAGGATGAATGATGATGTGAATGATGTCGGACGACGACGCTCGACGACGTCGGACGACGACGACGACGACGGACGATGATGATGATGATAATGATGAATATGATGAGGAGGAGGAAAAGGTGGAGGAGGAGGAGGAGGAGGAGGTGGAGGAGGAGGTGGAGGGAGGAGGTCTCGACGACGAGACGACGACACGACGACGACGACGAGACGGACGACGACGTCGACGACGACGACGACGATGATGAGGTGATGATGATTGATGATGATGATCTGATGATGATGGTGGTGGTGGTGGTGGTTGGTGATGTTGATGATGATTGATGATGATGATGATTGATTGATGATGATGATGATATGAGATGATGATGACGACGACGATGATGATGGTAATGGTATGACGATTGATGTTGATGATGATGATGATGATGATGACGACCGACGAACGACGATGATGATGTCGGATGATGATGATGATGAGGATGATGTGATGATGATGATGGTTGATTGATGATGTGATGATCCTGATGATGATAATGATGCACGCTATAACAGCGCGACACATTTAGGAGATGATAATCCAACTTAACACATTAAGAACAATGCAACGATAACACATGCTACTATAATACAAAGGCAACACATTACTGTACTTAATGCACAGCATTGAAATACGATTAATATAAAACACAATACTGTACGACACAAACAAATCTTGCTACAGTGATATTACAATGCAACTGCATTCCAGCACAAATTACAAACTGGGCAATCACCATCATTACCCTGCAAAATACAACGCAACACATTACAGCACAATACGACGCAAAAAAACATTACAGCACAATTAAACGATCACTTTGTACGTACAAATACAACGCTAACATTACAGTACAATAAAACGCAACACCTTTACAGTACTTTACAACGCAACACATCGCAGCACCCAAATTACGCAACCACATTACAGTAACAATACATGCAAAAATCACATTAAAGCACAATTACAACGCAACACTCCTTACAGTACCAATACCAACGCAACCAACACATTACAGTACAATACAATGCAACACATTCACAGTACATACAACCAAACATAACGCACAATACCAATGCGCATACAAATCGCAGCCAATTCACGCCAAAACACGAATTTACAAGTACAAAAATAACAACGCAAAAACATACTGTACATATACAACGCAATACCATTACAGTAAATACAAGCAACACATTACATTACAATACAACCGACACATAACAGCACGACAATACAACGCAACTCATCACGCTGCCAAATTTCACGCAAAACATTACAGTACAATACAATGCAACACATTACAGTACAACACATTACAGTACATACAACCCAACACATTACAGCACATACAACCCAACAATGACAGCACCATACAACCCAAGACACATTACAGACATTAAAACCCAACTCATTTACAGTACAATAGACACCCAATCACATTACAGCACAATACAACCCAACAAATTACTGTACATTACAACGCAACATTACAAGTTACAATACAATGCAAACACATTACAGTAAACACACTACAGTACATACAACAACACATTACAGCACAATAAACCAACACATTACAGTACATTACAACCAACACAATACGTACATTACAACGCAACAATTACAGTAAATACAATGCAAACACATTACAGAAAAACCCCCCCCCCAAAACATAAATACAATGCAACACATTACAGTACAATACAACACATTACCATTACAATACAACCAACAAATTCAGTTTGAATGAAACGCAACACATTACTGTAGTATACAATGCAACACTTACAGTCACAATTAAACGCACACATTTCCGTACTATTAGTCAACGCAAAAAATACAGTACAATACAACGCATCACATTACAGTACAATACAACCCAACACAATACAGAACATTACAAACGAAACCACAGTACAGTATCTTACAATGCAAAACACATTACTGTACGAATACAATGCAACACTTAAAGTGCTATCAAACACATTTACATTACAATACAACCCATCAATTACAGTAGAATAGAACGCACACAATTACAGATAATACATTGCAACACATTACAGTACAATTCACGCAAACACATTACAGTACTAATACAACGCAACACTTTACAGTACATACAACGCACCGCATTACAGTACTAATAGAAGGCAACACATACTACAAAAACATACAAGCAACACATTACTTAACAATACAGTGCAAACAACATTACAGTTCAATACAACGCCACGCGTACAGTACAATGCAACGCAAACACATTACAGTATCGTTACATGGACGATAAACGATACGCATACAGTACAAATAGAAGGCAACCATTACAAAAACATAACAACGCAACACATTACTTAACAATACAGTGCAAAACATATTACAGTACAAGATTACAATCGGAACACTTTAAGGTTCAGATTTAACGCAAATCTCACACAGTCTATTACAACTCTATAGATCGTTTTTGTCTTGCACTCTTTGAGCAGAAGTGTAATCTGTTTAACTTTGCGTTTTACCCTTCCACTCACTCACTCTCTTGTCTCTCTCTCTCTCTCTCTCTCTACTCTTCTCTATTCCTCTCTCTCTCTCTCTCTCTTTCTTTCTCTCTCTCTCTAAAAAAATGTGTGCGTGTGTGTGTGTGTGTGTGTTGGTTGGATTTTGTGTGTGTGTGTTGTGTGTGTGTGTGTGTGAGTAAATATGCATGGTTTCTCTCTTATATTCTGTTTGTAAATAAAACATTCCCTCTCTCTCTGTGTATCCTTCTTTCTATCTCTCTCTCCTATTCTCTCTCTTGTCTGAATAAAATCTCTCTCTCTCTTCTTCATCTCTCTCTCTCTCTCTCTCTCTCTCCTCTCTCTCTCTCCACCATCCCCCCAACCCCTCACCCCCCGCTTTCCCCAGCTACCAGATTCTCTGATGTATTCCTCAATCTCCAGCTTGGATAGCTGTAAACCACACACTCGGCACTGGTCAGGTTTGACGTATTGGTGCCCCAGATTGTAATCAGATGTTCCACACCCATGTTCCACAGCGGCTTCCACTGCGTTCCGGCCCTGAAAGACAGCGCGTGTGCGAATGGGGGATTAACCATATTCGCTTTAAACATGAAACCGTATCTGTAAGATGGGGGGAGGTGATTGAGGATGGGCATTTGATGACGAGTCCGGCCATCTGATGAGTGTCCCCCCCCCCCCCCCCCCCCCCCAGACCATCTGATGAGAGTCCGGGACCATCTGATGCGAGTCCGGAACCATCTGAATGAGAGTCCGGGACCATCCTGATGAGGTTGGCCCATCACCACTGCATCATTGCGATGGAAATTGTCGACTATGGAATGATAGGCATGCCGTGAATTCATCAAGCTCTTCATAAAAGAAAAGAAATAAAAAAATGACCCTAAAGTACACATTCGGAATATCAGTTTTGAACAAATCTTATTTGTGGCCCTTTTTACCACAACAGGACGTGAAAAGCGTTAACACGATGATATCGGCAAACTTTATCATCAATGAGACAGAGAGAGCTGCATGCAGGTAGGTACCATTCAACTCCCTGTCATGTTAAGGAGGATCAATGAGACAATGAGAGCCTGCATGCGGTGAGTACATCAATCCCTGTCATTGTGAGAAGAAGCAAATGAGTCTGTGAGAGCTGCATGCGGTGAGTACATCTAATCTTGGTCAACCAATTGTGACAGAGAATCAATTGCGACAGAGAGAGCATGCTTGCGGTGAGTACATCAATCCCTGGTCACTGTTGAGAGAAGATTCAATGAGACAGAGAGGCCTGCATGCCGGTGAGTACATCATCCCATGGTCACTGTGAGGAGAGAATCAAGTGACAGAGAGAGCTGCATGCCGGTGGTAACATCAATCCCTGGTCATAGTGAGAGTAAGAATCAATGAGGACAGAGAGAGCCTGCATGCCGTTGAGTAATTCAATCGGGTAATAGTTGAGAAAAGAATCAATGAGACCGAGAGAGCCGCATGCCGGTAGGTACATCAATCCCTGGTCATTGTGAGAAGAGAAGCAATGAGAAGAGAGAGCCTGCTTGGCACGGTAGGTACTTCAATCCTGGACCTGATGAGAGAGAAGATCAATGAGACAGAGAGAGCTTGATGCCAGTAAAGTACATCAATCCTTGGTCACTGTGAGAGAGATTAATGAGGACAGAGAGAGCTGACATGGCAAGGGTAGGTTACATTCAAATCCACTGGTCACTGCGAGAGAGGAATCAATGAGGGGACAGAGCGAGCTGCATTGCCGGTGGTAGTACATTAATTCCGTGGTCATTACTGAGAGTGATTCAATGAGACAGAGAGAGCCTGCATTTGCCGGTATAGTACATCAATCCCTGGTCTGGTGAGAGGAGATTCAATGAGACAGTGGAGAGCTGAATTTGCCGGTGATGTACAGCAATCCCTTGGTCATATGGAGAGGGAAATCTATGTGTCAGAGAGTGCCTGCATGACGGCGTGCAGTGACATCAAATCACCTGGTCTCTAGTGAGAAGAGAATCAATGAGACTGAGTGAGCCTGCATGCCGGTAGGTACATGCAATACATGGTCTTAGTGGGTGAGAATCAATGTGACAGAGGAGAGCTGCATGCCGGTAGGTTACATCATATCCCTGGTCATAGTGAGAGAGATTCATGAGAAAAGAGAGTGCCTTGCATGCCGGTAAGTTACGCTTCAATCTCTGGTATAGGTGAGAGAGAATCTGAATGAGACAGTGAGTGCCTTGCATGCCGGTACGTACATCAATCACCTTGGTCACTGCTTGAGAGAGAAATCATTGAGACAGAGAGAGAGCCTGCATGCGGTGAGTACATCAATCCCTGGTCAAGTGAGGAGAGAAATCAATGAGGACAGAGGAGCTGCTGCGGTGAGTACATTCAATCCCTGGTCACTGAGAGAGAGAATCATGAGACAGGTAGAGCCTGGCAGCCAGGTAAGTACAGCAATCCTGGTCACTGTGTGAGAGATGCAATGAGACAGAGAGAGACTTGCATGCGGTGAGTCATAATCCTGGTCACTGTAGTGTGATTCAATGATGACGAGAGAGCCTGCATGACGAGGTGAGTACATACAATCCCTGCGGTTCATGTGAGAGAGATTCAATGAGACAGAGAGAGCTGCATGCGGTGTGTACATCAATGCCAGGTCATTGTGAGGAGGAAAATCAATGAGACAGAGGAGGAGCCTGCATGCCGGTAGGTACATCAATCCTGGTAATTAGTGAGAGAGAACAATGAGACAGAGAGGAGAGAGCCTGCATGCCGGTAGGTACATCAATTCACTGGTCATATGTCAGAGAGAATCAATGAGACAGGAGAGAGCCTGGCATGCCGGTAGGTACATTCAATCCCTGGTCCTAGTGAGAGAGAATCAAAATGGGAGAAACCGCACAGAAGAGAGCATGCAGCCGGTATGTTACATCAATCCTGGTCATAGTGAGAGAGAATCAATGAGCACAGAGGAGCCTGCATGCCGGTGAGTACATCAATCCTGGGCAGAGTGAGAGGAGAATCAATGGAGTGGAGGAGAGCCTTGACCATGCCGGTGAGTACATCAAATCCCATGGTCATAGTGAGATGAGAATAATGAAAAAGGAGAGCGCCTGCATGCCGGTAGTACATCATTCCTGGTCAATAGTGAGAGAGAATCAATTGAGACAGGAGAGAGCCTTGCATGCCGTGTGAGTATATTCAATCCTGGGGGGGGGCCCCCCACCCCCCCCCCCCCACAGTCATTGTGAGAGGAGAATCAATGAGACAGAGGAGAGCCTGCATCGCCGGTAAGTACATCAATCCTGGTCACTAGTGAGAGAGAATCATGAGAACCTGTGAGAGCCCTGCTGGCCGGTAGGTACATCAATCCTGGTCACTGTGAGAGAGATCTATGGACTGAGGAGAGCCCTGCCATTTCGGTAGGTTCTTCATCCAGGTCACTGATGAGAGAGAATCATTGAGACTAGAAAGCCTGCATGCGTAGGTACATCAATCCCTGCGTCACTGTGGAGAGAGAATCAATGAGACAGAAAGAGAGCCTGCCATGCCGGTAGGTACATCAATCCCTGGTCATAGTGAGAGAGATTCAATGAGACA
>JAFLJL010019275.1:5000-7500 GCA_018398815.1 Conus ventricosus
GGACAGCCAAGGAGAACACAGTTGCAGTAATCTAGCCTTGAAAGGATGTATGATGAAACGAGAGTTTTTGTGGCGTCTTCAGTGAGATAGGGTCGAATAGCAGCAATTCTCTTCCAGTTCTCTGCTAACCCTCCCCACCCCACCCCACCCCTACCTTCCAGTTCTCTGCTAACCCCCACCCCACCCCACCCCACCCCTACCTTCCAGTTCTCTGCTAACCCTCCCCTCCCCCACCCCCACCTTTCAGTTCTCTGCTAACCCTCCCCCACCACCACCCCCACCCCTACCTTCCAGTTCTCTGCTAACCCTCCCCCTCCCCCACCCCCACCTTTCAGTTCTCTGCTAACCCTCCCCCACCACCACCCCACCCCTACCTTCCAGTTCTCTGCTAACCCTCCCCCACCTTCCAGTTCTCTGCAAAAACTCCCCTACCCACCCCCACCCCACCTTCCAGTTCTCTGCTAACCCTCACCCACCCCACCCCCACTTCCAGTTCTCTGCTAACCCTCCCACCCACCCCAACCCTACCTTCCAGTTCTCTGCTAACCTCCCCACCCCCACCACCACCCCCACCTTCCAGTTCTCTGCTAACCTCCCCCACCCCACCCCCACCTTCCAGTTCTCTGCAAACACTCCCCCACCCCCACCCCCACCTTCCAGTTCTCTGCTAATCCTACCCAACCCCCACCCCACCTTCCGTTCTCTGCTAAACCTCCCCCTCCCCCCACCCACCCCCACCTTCCAGTTCTCTGCTAACCCTCCCCACCCCCACCCCATACCTTCCACTTCTCTGTTAACCCTCCCCCACCGCCACCCCCACCCCCACCTTCCAGTTCTCTGCTAACCCTCGCCCACCCCACCCTCCCCCTACCTTCAAGTTCTCTGCTAATCACTCCCCCACCCCACCTTCCAGTTCTCTGCTAACCCTCCCCACCCCCCACACCACCTTGTAGTTCTCTGATAAACCACCCCACCCACACCCCCACCTTCCAGTTCTCTGCTAACCCTCCCAACACCCCCACCCCACCCCACCTTCCAGTTCTCTGCTAACCCCCCGTCCCCCCACCCTACCTTCCAGTTTTCTGCTAACCCTCCCAACCCCCAACCCCCCACCCCTACCTTCCAGTTCTCTGCTAAACCCTACCCCCCCACCCCCACCCCCACCCCTACCTTCCAGTTCTCTGCTAACCCTCTCCCCACACACACCCCCACCTTCCAGTTCTCATGCTAACCTCCCCCCACCCCCACCTCACCTTCAGTTCTCTGCTAACCCTTCCCCACCCCCACTCCACCTTCCAGTTCTCTGCTAACCCCCCCCACCCCCACCTCCACCTTCCAGTTCTCTGCTAACCCCCCCACCCCCCCCCCTACATTCCAGTTCTCGCATACCCTTCCCCACCCCCCCCATACCTTCCAGTTCTCTGCTAACCCTTCCCACCCCCACCCTCCACCTTCCAGTTCTCTGCTTACCCTCCCCCACCCCCCACCCCCACCCCCACCCCTACCTTCCAGTTCTCTGCCCCCCCACCCCCCCCCCACCCCACCCCACCCCACCTTCCAGTTCTCTACTTACCCCCCACCCCCACCCCCACCCTACCTTCCAGTTCTCTGCTACCTCCCCCACCCAACCCCACCCTTTCCAGTTCTCTGCAAACACTCCCCCACCCCCACCCCCCACCTTCCAGTTCTCTGCTAACCCTACCCACCCCCACCCCCACCTTCCAGTTCTCTGCTAACCCTCCACCCTCCCCCCCACCCCCACCCCACCATTCCAGTTCTGCTAAACCCCCCTCCCCCACCCCACCCCCACCTTCCACTTCCTGCTAACCCTCCCCCACCGCCACCCCCACCCCCACCTTCCAGTTCTCTGCTAACCCTCCCCCACCCCCACCTCACCCCTACTTCAAGTTCTCTGCTAACCCTCCCCACCCCCACCTTCCAGTTCTCTGCTAACCCTCCCCCACCCCACACCCACCTTGTAGTTCTCTGATAACCCTCCCCACCCCACCCCACCCCTACCTTCCAGTTCTCTGCTAACCTCCCACACCCCACCCCCACCCTACCTTCCAGTTCTCTGCTAACCCTCCCACACCCACCACCACCCCCACCTTCCAGTTCTCTGATAACCCCCCCACACCCCCACCCCCACCTTCCAGTTTCTCTGCTAACCTCCCCACCCCCACCCCACCCCTACTTCCAGTTCTCTGCTAACCCTTCCCCACCCCCACCCCCACACTTCCAGTTTCTTGCCCCCCTCCCCCACCCCACCCCCACCCACCTTCCAGTTCTCTACTAACCCTCCCCACCACATCCCTACCTTCCAGTTCTCTGCTAACCCTCCCCCACCCCGACCCCCACCCTACCTTCCAGTTCTTGCTAACCCTCCCCCACCCCCACCCCACCTTCCGTTCTCTGCTAACCCCTCCACCACCCCCACCCCTACCTTCCGTTCTTGCTAACCCTCCCCACCCCACCCCATCCTTCCAGTTCTCTGCTAACC
>JAFLJL010019275.1:15000-16574 GCA_018398815.1 Conus ventricosus
CAGGATGCAGATAGATTCGTTGGTTTCGTCGAAGTGCTGCACGTGATAGCCGTACAGGAAGTGACAGTACACCAACGCCAGAAGGGCGGTGATCGCCAGCAGCACCCCCACCACCATCCGCCGTGTACAGAGGGCGTTGACCCGGTGTGGCCACACCACGGACATGGCTCTGTGGGCTGTTAAACTGACCAGAAACCAGGCACCAATCACGGTGGCCCCTCCTCCGATCCAGTTACGAAGTTTACACAAAAGGTCACTTTGGGCGTGGATGTAGAACCCAAAAGCCATCCCCAGCCACTCATCCACCAGCACGATGTCCAGCAGCACCAGGTCGTTGATGGCCAAGGCCATGAAGTAGACGTTGACCACGGCCTCTCCTGATTGCTGTCTGGCCATGATGAGGATGGTCAGGACGCTGCCCAAGTTGCCCACCAGCAGAATGACGGGGGAGGCGCACATCCAGATGTAGTGGCTCACTGTGTACAGGGGGTGGGAGTACAGGGAGAACTCCTCAGGGTCTGCTGAGCTGTCCGTGCTCATTGAGCGTTTCCAGACATGGGCTGAGCTGTGCCAGCTGTTGCTGCTCGTTGAGCTGTTCCCAATATCTGAGAGCACCATGATGTGGGGGAGTCCAGAAAGTCGTGTCATAATGATGCCTTCTCCGCATACACGCTGTCCTGCAGCCGATGGTCTCTGGAATCGTTTTCAACTTCCACCAGACGTTTCTAGCGTTTCCTGCAAATGAAAGAAAAAAACTTTTCAAGATCAATTCATTCCACGGATTTTCTTCTTTTTTTTTTTCAGTGTGTCTCTTTTTAGATGAATCGTATTAACACTCTCAACGAAAATTAAGAAGTCTCTCTCTCTCTCTCTCTCTCTCCTCTCTCCTCTCTCTCTCTCTTCTCTCTCTCTCTCTCTCTCTCTCTCTCTCTCCTCTCTCTCTCTCTCTCTCTCTCTCTCTCTCTTGACGTGTCAAAAATATTACACGGTCCAGAATCCGGGTCTCCAGTATACAACTATTATTTGTCCTTGTTCCCAGAGTGCATGGGGTGTGGGGAGGGGTGGGGAGGGTGCGGAGGGGGGCTTCTTTCTAAAACCCTTCTGCTCTCTAGATCTCCCTGGAGAATTTTTTCCCTGCGACATCATGTGGACGTGTTCGGATTCCCTGTCTGTGAGGAAGAGAACAGGGCAATGTGATTCCCTGTCTGTCAGGAAGAGAACTGGGCAATGTGATTTCCTGTCTGTCAGGAAGAGAACTGGGCAATGTGATTCCCTGTCTGTGAGGAAGAGAACTGGGCAATGTGATTCCCTGTCTGTGAGGAAGAGAACTGGGCAATGTGATTCCTGTCTGTGAGGAAGAGAACAGGGCAATGTGATTCGCTGTCTGTGAGGAAGAGAACTGGGCAATGTGATTCCCTGTCTGTGAGGAAGAGAACAGGGCAATGTGATTCCCTGTCTGTGAGAAAGAGAACTGGGCAATGTGATTCCCTGTCTGTGAGAACTGGGCAATGTGATTCCCTGTCTGTGTGGAATAGAACTGGGCAATGTGATTCCCTGTCTGTGTGGAATAGAAC
>JAFLJL010019275.1:16990-34393 GCA_018398815.1 Conus ventricosus
TGGGCAATGTGATTCTCTGTCTGTGTGGAATAGAACTGGGCAATGTGATTCCTTGTCTGTGAGGAAGAGAACTGGGCAATGTGGTTCCCTGTCTGTGAGGAATAGAACAGGGCAATGTGATTCCCTGTCTGTGAGGAAGAGAACTGGGCAATGTGATTCCCTGTCTGTGAGGAAGAGAACTGGGCAATGTGATTCCCTGTCTGTGAGAACTGGGCAATGTGATTCCCTGTCTGTCAGGAAGAGAACAGGGCAATGTGATTCCCTGTCTGTGAGGAAGAGAACTGAGCAATGTGATTCCCTGTCTGTGAGAACTGGGCAATGTGATTCCCTGTCTGTCAGGAAGAGAACAGGGCAATGTGATTCCCTGTCTGTAAGCAAGAGAACTGGCAATGTGATTCCCTGTCTGTGAGAACTGGCAATGTGATTCCCTGTTTGTCAGGAAGAGAACAGGGCAATGTGGTTCCCTGTCTGTCAGGAAGAGAACTGGGCAATGTGATTCCCTGTCTGTGACGAAGAGAACTGGGCAATGTGATTCCCTGTCTGTGAGGAAGAAAACTGGCAATGTGATTCCCTGTCTGTGAGGAAGAGAACTGAGCAATGGTGTTTCCCTGTCTGTGAGGAAGAGCACTGGGCAATGTGGTTCCCTATCTGTGAGGAAGAGAACTGGGCAATGTGATTCCCTGTCTGTGAGGAAGAGAACTGGGCAATGTGATTCCCTGTCTGTGAGGAATAGAACTGGGCAATGTAATTCCCTGTCTGTGTGGAATAAAACAGGGCAATGTGATTCCCTGTCTGTGTGGAATAGAACAGGGCAATGTGATTCCCTGTCTGTCAGGAAGAGAATAGGGCAATGTGATTCCGTGTCTGTGAGGAAGAGAACAGGGCAATGTGATTACCCGTCTGTGAGAACTGGGCAATGTGATTCCCTGTCTGTGAGAACTGGGCAATGTGATTCCCTGTCTGTGTGGAATAGAACAGGGCAATGTGATTCCTTGTCTGTGTGGAATAGAACTGGGCAATGTGATTCCCTGTCTGTGAGGAAGAGAACTGGGCAATGTGGTTCCCTGTCTGTGAGGAATAGAACTGGGCAATGTGATTCCCTGTCTGTGAGGAAGAGAACTGGGCAATGTGATTCCCTGTCTATGAGAACTGGGCAATGTGATTCCCTGTCTGTCAGGAAGAGAACAGGGCAATGTGATTCCCTGTCTGTGACGAGGAGAACTGGGCAATGTGATTCCCTGTCTGTGAGAAATGGGCAATGTGATTCCCTGTCTGTCAGGAAGAGAACTGGGCAATGCGATTCCCTGTCTGTGAGAACTGGGCAATGTGATTACCTGTCTGTCAGGAAGAGAACAGGGCAATGTTGTTCTCTGTCTGTCAGGAAGAGAACTGGGCAATGTGATTCCTGTCTGTGACGAAGAGAACTGGGCAATGTGATTCCCTGTCTGTGAGGAAGAGAACTGGGCAATGTGATTCCCTGTGTGTCAGGAAGAGAACTGGGCAATGTGATTCCCTGTCTGTGAGGAAGAGAACAGGGCAATGTGATTCCCTGTCTGTGAGGAAGAGAACATGGCAATGTGGTTCCCTGTCTGTCAGAAAGTGAACTGGGCAAGGTGATTCCCTGTCTGTGAGGAAGAGAACTGGGCAATGTGATTCCCTGTCTGTGAGGAATAGAACTGGGCAATGTAATTCCCTGTCTGTGAGGAAGAGAACCGGGCAATGTGATTCCCTGTCTGTCAGGAAGACAACTGGGCAATGTGATTCCCTATCTGTCAGGAATAAAACTGGGCAATGTGATTCCCTGTCTGTGAGGAAAAGAACTGGGCAATGTGATTCCCTGTCTGTCAGGAATAGAACTGGGCAATGTGATTCCCTGTCTGTGAGGAAGAGAACAGGGCAATGTGATTCCCTGTCTGTGAGGAAGAGAACAGGGCAATGTGATTCCCTGTCTGTCAGGAAGAGAACTGGGCAATGTGATTTCCTGTCTGTGAGGAAGAGAACTGGGCAATGTGATTCCCTGTCTGTGAGGAACAGAACTGGGCAATGTAATTCCCTGTCTGTGAGGAAGAGAACTGGGCAATGTGATTCCCTGTCTGTCAGGAAGAGAACTGGGCAATGTGATTCCCTGTCTGTGAGGAAGAGAACAGGGCAATGTGATTCCCTGTCTGTGTGGAATAGAACAGGGCAATGTGATTCCCTGTCCGTCAGGAAGAGAACAGGGCAATGTGATTCCCTGTCTGTGAGGAAGAGAACAGGCCAATGTGATTCCCTGTCTGTAAGAACTGGGCAATGTGATTCCCTGTCTGTGAGAACAGGGCAATGTGATTCGCTGTCTGTGTGGAATAGAACAGGGCAATGTGATTTCCTGTCTGTGTGGAAGGGAACAGGGCGATGTGATTCCCTGTCTGTGTGGAATAGAACTGGGCAATGTGATTCCCTGTCTGTGTGGAATAGAACAGGGCAATGTGATTCCCTGTCTGTGTGGAATAGAACAGGGCAATGTGATTTCCTGTCTGTGTGGAAGGGAACAGGGCGATGTGATTCCCTGTCTGTGTGGAATAGAACTGGGCAATGTGATTCCCTGTCTGTGAGGAAAAGAACTGGGCAATGTGATTCCCTGTCTGTGAGAACTGGGCAATGTGATTCCTTGTCTGTGTGGAATAGAACAGGGCATTGTGATTCCCTGTCTGTGTGGAATAGAACAGGGCAATGTGATTCCCTGTCTGTGTGGAATAGAACTGGGCAATGTGATTCCCTGTCTGTCAGGAAGAGAACTGGGCAATTTAATTCCCTGTCTGTGAGGAAGAGAACAGGGCAATGTGATTCCCTGTCTGTGAGGAAGAGAACAGGGCAATATGATTACCCGTCTGTTAGAACTGGGCAATGTGATTCCCTGTCTGTGAGAACTGGGCAATGTGATTCCCTGTCTGTGTGGAATAGAACAGGGCAATGTGATTCCCTGTCTGTGTGGAATAGAACTGGGCAATGTGATTCCCTGTCTGTGAGGAAGAGAACTGGTCAATGTGGTTCCCTGTCTGTGAGGAATAGAACTGGGCAATGTGATTCCCTGTCTGTGAGGAAGAGAACTGGGCAATGTGATTCCCTGTCTATGAGAACTGGGCAATGTGATTCCCTGTCTGTGACGAAGAGAACTGGGCAATGTGATTCACTGTCTGTGAGAAATGGGCAATGTGATTCCCTGTCTGTCAGGACGAGAACTGGGCAATGTGATTCCCATTCTGTGAGAACTGGGCAATGTGATTACCTGTCTGTCAGGAAGAGAACAGCGGAATGTTGTTCTCTGTCTGTCAGGAAGAGAACTGGGCAATGTGATTCCCTGTCGTGACGAAGAGAACTGGGCAATGTGATTCCCTGTCTGTGAGGAAGAGAACTGGGCAATGTGATTCCCTGTCTGTGAGGAAGAGAACTGGGCAATGTGATTCCCTGTCTGTGAGGAAGAGAACAGGGCAATGTGATTCCCTGTCTGTGAGGAAGAGAACAGGGCAATGTGATTCCCTGTCTGTGAGGAAGAGAACTGGGCAATGTGATTTCCTGTCTGTGAGGAAGAGAACTGGGCAATGTGATTCCCTGTCTGTGAGGAATAGAACTGGGCAATGTAATTCCCTGTCTGTGAGGAAGAGAACTGGGCAATGTGATTCCTGTCTATCAGGAAGAGAACTGGGCAATGTGATTCCCTGTCTGTGAGGAAGAGAACAGGGCAATGTGATTCCCTGTCTGTGTGAAATAGAACAGGGCAATGTGATTCCCTGTCTGTCAGGAAGAGAACAGGGCAATGTGATTCCCTGTCTGTGAGGAAGAGAACAGGGCAATGTGATTCCCTGTCTGTGAGAACTGGGCAATGTGATTCCCTGTCTGTGAGAACTGGGCAATGTGATTCGCTGTCTGTGTGGAATAGAACAGGGCAATGTGATTTCCTGTCTGTGTGGAAGGGAACAGGGCGATGTGATTGCCTGTCTGTGTGGAATAGAACTGGGCAATGTGATTCCCTGTCTGTGTGGAATAGAACAGGGCAATGTGATTTCCTGTCTGTGTGGAAGGGAACAGGGCGATGTGATTCCCTGTCTGTGTGGAATAGAACTGGGCAATGTGATTCACTGTCTGTGAGGAAAAGAACTGGGCAATGTGATTCCCTGTCTGTGAGAACTGGGCAATGTGATTCCTTGTCTGTGTGGAATAGAACAGGGCAATGTGATTCCCTGTCTGTGTGGAATAGAACAGGGCAATGTGATTCCCTGTCTGTGTGGAATAGAACTGAGCAATGTGATTCCCTGTCTGTCAGGAAGAGAACTGGGCAATTTAATTCCCTGTCTGTGAGGAAGAGAACAGGGCAATGTGATTCCCTGTCTGTGAGGAAGAGAACAGGGCAATGTGGTTCCCTATCTGTGAGGAAGAAAACTGGGCATTGTGATTCCCTGTCTGTGAGGAAGAGAACAGGGCAATGTGATTCCCTGTCTGTCAGGAAGAGAACTGGGCAATGTGATTCCCTGTCTATGAGAACTGGGCAATGTGATTCCCTGTCTGTCATGAAGAGAACAGGGCAATGTGTTTCCCTGTCTGTGACGAAGAGAACTGGGCAATGTGATTACCTGTCTGTCAGGAAGAGAACAGGGCAATGTTGTTCTCTGTCTGTCAGGAAGAGAACTGGGCAATGTGATTCCCTGTCTGTGACGAAGAGAACTGGCAATGTGATTCCCTGTCTGTGAGGAAGAGAACTGGGCAATGTGATTCCCTGTCTGTGAGGAAGAGAACAGGGCAATGTGATTCCCTGTCTGTGAGGAAGAGAACAGGGCAATGTGATTCCCTGTCTGTGAGGAAGAGAACATGGCAATGTGGTTCCCTGTCTGTCAGAAAGTGAACTGGGCAATGTGATTCCCTGTCTGCGAGGAATAGAACTCGGCAATGTGATTCCCTGTCTGTGAGGAATAGAACTGGGCAATGTAATTCCCTGTCTGTGAGGAAGAGAACTGGGCAATGTGATTCCCTGTCCGTCAGGAAGAGAACTGGGCAATGTGATTCCCTGTCTGTGAGGAAGAGAACAGGGCAATGTGATTCCCTGTCTGTGTGGAATAGAACAGGGCAATGTGATTCCCTGTCTGTGAGGAAGAGAACAGGGCAATGTGATTACCCGTCTGTTAGAACTGGGCAATGTGATTCCCTGTCTGTGAGAACTGGGCAATGTGATTCCCTGTCTGTCTTGAATAGAACAGGAGAGAACAGAAAAACACCGATTCTGGCTCACCCGGTCTCAACCAGTTTCGACCGGGCGACTCCAGAATCGGTGTTTTTCTGTTCTCTGACAAGTAACCAAAAAATAACGACCCTACAAACAAACATACTGTGTAGGATTATCCGTTTTCAATACTAATTTACTAAACTTTTCAGATTTTAATAGCATCATTTTCACGCATACAGTCTATAACTGTTCTCTAAAGTATGTTTTCAATGAAAGTGTAAAGAAATTCTCATGGTAGTCAACATAAGCTGTATTTTCACAGTGGCCAAACATTTTTCATGGTAGTCATCAGGTGCTGTGATTTCCTATCTACCCCCGTGGAGATGTCTTCTTGTTTACGGGTAATATGAGAAAGGAAAATGACGGGGGGCAAATCCTCTAATTGCTGGTGCTGGTGGTAAGAACTTGTACACAGGCATGGAAATACGGAGCTAGGCTGACACATGATTACTTAATTTGTGCTGTGGGGCTTTACGACTTGGTAGGGTGCAATAAGGATTCCCGCCTGAGGCAAAACAAATCTAGACATGTTTCTTACATTCACCAACCATAAGCCCAAGATTTAATCGCGTGATAGTAAAAGACGTCACATCCGCCCCCAGCACTGTTGTTGACGTTGACAACCGACCAAAGCTGTCTTGTCATTCTTCTTGGGGGTGTTGTGGCGCTAAGACATGTGTAATTTTCAGTGAGAAAAGTGGTTGACTTTAGTTAGCATTTTGATCATGACAGAACAAAGAGAGTGGAGTATTCCTCAGTTGACAATACTTCAAGAACATCTTGAGTACCATTCTCAATTTCTTCATGTTTTGGATGAACTTAAAACAGCAGGCCCATCTACAAGTGAGAAACTACCTAAACTTCCTTCACAACCCAAACGAAAACTCGCTGCCTTGTATGGAGGAAAAGCAAAGAAATCCAAAACAGCAAGGAATCCAAATGAACTACACAAGTATTTACAGTCCAAAATTGTTGATGTGCAGAAGAAAGTCAGAAAAGAAGTGTTCTTTTTCAATCTGGAAGAAATTACATCATCGCAAAGTGCTGTTCAAAAGCTGATTGAAGGATATAGACAACTAGCAAGACAAGAAGCAACCACAATGGCTTTTAACCTGCAATACGGGGACTTTTAGAAGTTGTTTTTAAGTTTTTTGCGGCGGAAGAAAGGAAAGGGACTCACAATAATACGTGGGATGAATGGCTGAAGGAAAATGTTGGAATTAGCCCTTCATATGCACGGAGACTGAGAGAGATAGCCCGTTTGTTGCATCCATACATATCCAAATTCAGCACAGTTGGGCTGTCTTTCTATGAAATCTTCCACCTTAAAAAGGAGCTCCATGCAATGTTTGAGAGCAGCGAGGAGATTCGGAACTACTGGGCTGAGAAAATACCCGTATCAATGGTTCCCGACAACGCACAGCAATCATCGCAAGAGTAGAATTAGCGAAACCTGAAACTCCTGCCTGCGTAGAGGAGTAGCTGAGCTAGAGCATTGCTTGTAACACAGAAGTAAAAAAAAAAAAAAAGTAGGTCGCGCAACTGCCTGTAGCGCTCAAATAGGTCAACTAGTATTGGAACACTGCTGATTCACTGACATTCGCTGCCTGTCTTCACTGCTTCAAACGCCCTGCTTCAACTTTTTTTGGCTGCCTTCGGGCAGCCACAGAGTGTACTTTATTCAACTGTCTTGTTTATTAAATCAAGCTTTTGATAAATGCACTTGGTGCCGCTTTGAATAATCTTCAGTTGACAGAGAGACCGACAGCTGTCTTGAATTTACGGTGCTCAAGCGCGAACCATAAACCCCTTTCACATTTCCCCATGCAAGCACCTCCCTATCTTGTGTGTGTGCGTGCGTGTGTGCGTGCGATCGTGGTTGTATATATGTTGTTATTGTTATTGTTATTGTTGTTGTTTTGCTGTTTTACTGATAATAAATATATTATATTCTGAACATCCGTTTCTTATAAATAATCAAAGGCGCGCGCACACCTCCTGCCCCACCCCACCCCACCCCACCCACCCCCACCCACGCATGCACACACTTAAGTCACTTCTAAGTTCTTAACTCAAGTCACCCCAAGTCACTTCTAAGTTCTTACTTAAGTCGCCCTCAAGTTGTCCTTAAGTCATCCTCAAGTTCCTACTCAAGTCACTTCTAAGTTCTGAACTCAAGTCACTCCAAGTCACCCCAAGTCACTTCTAAGTTCTTACTCAAGTCGTCCTCAAGTCATCCTCAAGTTCTTACTCAAGTTACCTCAAGATCGTAATTAAGTCATCCTCTAAGTACAACCAAGTTCTTATTCAAGTTATCTTATAATTATCAAAAAAAAAAACAATCTATGTTTTTATCTTAAATAGTAAATGTCTAATATAGTACACACACGCCTCAAAAAACGCGCCATCGTTAAGGATGTCTTGCTCAGCGTCTTTGGCGCGAGATCGGTTAGCATAGATCTTAATGAAGTTCTTACATCCTACGCAACCGCATTGATTACAATTCTGGTCTATGGAAATGTCTTTTATAGACTCCATGTCTTTATTATTGACTTCATCATTTTATAATACGCCATGATCTATTTTTATCAAAAAATTTTAAATTTAAGTTCTTAAAATATTATTGCATTTTAAATGGATCAAAATGATTTTTTGTTATTGGCGGTGCTGGCGTGCTGTTGTCTTCTGTATTTAATGGTTCAGATTTTTTTGACTGCTTTTGTTTTTGTTGCCATTCTTTATATATTTTATAACTGTAATAACCGCCCCAGCAGCAGCAATGGCGCCAAAAATGGCAACAGTTTTAAGTTCAATATTCCATGAAGACTTTGGCGCTGTAGGTCTTGAATCATATGGAGTTTTTATAGCTGGCATTGAATCAACTGTTCTAGCGTTGGCGGTGTTATGTTTTTCATGATGAGTTATATTTTGTGATTGTAACTGTAATTTTTTTTGTTTGTTCCACTCAGCTAATTTTTTTCCTGCTGCAAACACGTCCGGGATGAGGGGGTTTAGTGACCACTTTCACCTGATTCAATGTTTTCTGATTCTGGTTCTGCTGATTTTCTGGCTCGGTCATTTTGAAGGGAAATAAAATCTATATGATTAAATGTAATTAAACCCATGATTAATGGCGATAACAATGTTCCAAATCTGTAGTATAAATCACATCCTAGAGACTCTAATGACTTTGTTAAAACTGGATCTTGCGTTAAATCATACGTAAGATCTTGTTCAGAATCAATGGGGGCAAATCTACTGACTAGTTTAGTGTACAAACTAAGAACCGTTTGCCCAACGCTTTTTACCATTCTCGACCCCAACTGCGCCTCATACCTGTTGTGATACTTTATAATGTCTTGTGGCGGCATCTGTTGTATCTGTTCTATGCTGAATTCAGTTCCGAGGAACTGTTTTGTTTTCCCACATGCTGCCAAAGAATACAACCTTTCCTTTTTAGGCATAATAGCTTGATCATCAACTTCTTCTTTTGTAAGTTCAGGAAGGTTTAGGCCACCCTGTAGCTCTAGCAGATCATCGCTGTTCATGTATTTATTATTTATAATTATTTTATTTTTTAAAATGAGCACCGAAAAAACTATTGCCAACCTTGTGTACCATTCTGCTGTTATTGGAGGTCTAAGTGTAGGATACTCAATGCTTGGTAAAAGCCTGTTAAAAATAAAACCGGCAGATCTTGGTAAACTAGACTTTGAGGATTTTGCAAAGCTAATCGCTATTATTACAGCTTCATTTGCTACGAAAGATTTTCTAGTTAAGCAAGGAATAATTCCAGAGAATATAAATATGTAAAAAAAAATACATTTATAAAAAATGGCTTCACTCGTAATGATGATAGGTGGCGCTGTGGTGAATGCGCTTGCTTTTAGCGGAAGTAATTACGCATTTAGTAAACTGCGGGATGACGGCGAGAGAAAAAGACATAACAAAGCTGTGGAGCAACTAGCTGCAGCACAAGATAACTATGAAAAGCAGAGAATTGAGCAGTTAGATTTTATTAATAACACACTGAAAAAACAGGACATGCAGCTTACACATTTAAAAAATGTTGACCAGGCAATAAAAGAATATTATCTTGTAACCGGCAAACCAATCGAGACATTGCCCCCACCAAAATTCAGTGACTTTTATCAGCCATCAGAAAAACAAAAGATGCAAGAAACCGGGTTTATTGTCTTTGGCATGACCGTCGTGTATTTTGTTGCGCATAATATTGGCTGAATAAAAATGAACAAAATCTATTATTCACCAAAAGGATATTGGAAGGGAATCACAGCAATAAAAAGCTAAGCCAAGCGGCTGGAGTCAGTGAACAAACAGCAAAGGAATGGTTATCTAAACAAGCGATTTGGCAAATTTATTTACCTGCACCCAAACGAATACAGAGACCACACTTTGTGAATACAATACCGAACGACACCCATCAAATGGACCTTCTATATTTACCTCATGATACGATTAGACGAAAAAGATTTAAGTACGCACTCACAGTCATTGACATGGCTTCAAGATACAAAGATGCTGAACCATTAACACAAAAGAGTGCTTCTGCTGTTGCTGTTGCCATACAACTGATATACCAACGGGGCCCCTTAACTTATCCTCGCATGATTCAAGTCGATGATGGGAAAGAATTTAAAGGGCTAGTGAATCAATTATTGTTAAAACATAGAGTTACCATTAAAAGAGGCATTCCAGGAGTTCACAGATCACAGGCTTTAGTTGAAAACTTTAACAAACAGTTAGCTGAAAGACTTTTCTCCTACCAGTATCACAGAGAGCTGATTGACAATTCTCGCAACACAGAATGGGTTAGAAGACTGCCCTCAGTTTTGCGCGCAATGAATAATGAAGAATTTAAAGGGTTAAAACCAGTACAAGCAATCAAAAGAAAAACAATAAATGTTGTTGAAGGAGAGTCTTCATCCGGCAAACTATTACCATTTGGTTTGAAAGTAAGGTACCTTTATTTACCAGGAGAAGCAGAAGGGGACACTCGCATCAGGGCAACCGATCCAGTTTGGAGTGTTGATCCATATGAAATAAAAAGAATTGTAAAAATGAATCCGCCCGTGTATTATTTACGAGAAACTGACACAACAAAACAGCCAGCTCCTCAAAGATCTTTTGTGAAAGAAGAAACTGCAGATAATCCCGCCAGGCACAGTTCC
Organism: Conus ventricosus; assembly: GCA_018398815.1. NCBI lineage: Eukaryota > Metazoa > Mollusca > Gastropoda > Neogastropoda > Conidae > Conus > Conus ventricosus. The sequence goes on from JAFLJL010019275.1 coordinate 27,437, forward strand.
GCTTAATTAATTTACGTAAATATATTTGAGTTTAAAATGGAAGCTCAGAAGAAAGCCCAGAAGGAAGCGCAGAATGAAACAAGAATGATAAATGAAAAGACTTTGGAATTAATGCGAGAAACATATGATACGAATTGTGCTATTAAAGCAACGCTTGTGAGGGTTCAGCAACACATGCTAAACCATCCAGATCGCCTACAGCCTAAAATCCCAAATTTTGACTATCAAAAATGGGATAAGGAATATCTTGAAATAATAAAAAAAATTCGAGCGCATCAAGCAAACATGAGAAAAAATTTATCTGAATTGGAAGATGATATGATTGATTTTCTAGATAAAGTTGATGAAAAATATGGACCCGAAGAAGATATATAATTATGCTGTTCTCCAATGCCCGATTGCATATGAAAACTCTGGATTAACAAATACTCGTTTAATGTTTGTTCTATCTAACGACTCTTTGTTACAACAGTTGTGTTGATCTCATGTAGATTAGATCGTAGTTTTACGTTGTCATGATGAAAAGTCTTATTACCAAACAATGCTTCTTTGTAGTTGTCATGTGATATGTTTGACTGCACAACACTGCGAGATATTCCCTTGCTTTCTTAATGATTTTCTCCTGGCTCGAAATACTGTACATTTTCGATCTTAAACCAATAAACTCCTTAATCACCTTTCCAGATAATTCATCCTTCATCTTTCCTAAAACCTTCTTGTTAGTAATTGAATGTAAAGGCGAGTCTTTAGGGTAATCAGATGTATCATACCATCCTGCATGACCTTTAGCCACTTCGATTTCCATGTCTTTATAGATGTCTTCAGTAGGGATATCTATAACAAAACTATCTGTATCTGTGTAAAGTACTCTGGACTCTAGATACAAGGGTTTAAAGTAGTCATAAAGAAACTCTAACATTAAAAGCTTTGATAATTCTAAAACGGTAAACCCAATAAATACAGGTTTGTCCAATTTGACTTTCTTTTTTTTCATCATTATGCCAAAAAGCTGATCATGAAATCTTCTGAGTCCTGATAATTTGGTTTTGAAGTTAGCTTAATTGCTTCGTTCTCTCTGGTGACCAATCTGACATCTTTAACGCTTGTGCGGATTCTCCATAGTCTTTCCGAAACAGCTGTTGTTCATCAGCTTGAAAAAGTCTTTTTCTGAAGCATCTGTGGATTTAGTTCTGAGATCAGTGTTCTTCATGATGTATGGTTTCATGAACTGTTCTTGATCAAAAGCAATTATACGATGAACTGCTGTCAACTTCAAACCATGTCTTAAATAAAATTGTAGAAGTCTGTAATGACAGACATAATCTTTTTTGCCTCGAAGATTAGGCACAAGTTTAGGCGGCTCTCTTGGATTCGTCTTTAGACTTTCTGCTGCTAATGGGTAGTCATTATGCAGGTCATGGAGTTCATGAGGATGTTCTAAAGTCAACTTCTAGAATGTATCCGGTCAGACAATAAATCAATTTGTACTCCATAAACTTTAAGAAAGCATCCCAACTCATCCCAGGCGCAGAAATGTAATGCGCGGGATCCAGGCTATAAGTTTCATGCAGGTCTTTCTGTAATTTTCAAAAATATCCGCCAACAAACATACATCGGCCATTAAGTAGGAGTCATGATAGTCTCCCATCGTTTTACAATCTAACTTCTGCCACGCATCTTGAGCATGCTGGTAATCAGAATCACTGATGTCCTTTCCTCTGAGACTAGAAAAGAACGCGCCTTTAGGTGGAAGTGTATCTTCGTCAAACCTTTCCCAACTGTTCATGTACTCATAAGGGTAAACGCCCTTTCTAAACGAGAGTTTGGTCAAAATATTCTTCCGTTATTGGGCAGGACTTTAAGGACATAGCTAGTGACTCTAATGAACCCATCATGTGCTGCATAGAGTCATAAAAAGACATGTTATTCAGATTAAAACACATGTACTTTTCTGATGACTGTGCAATGCATGCTACCCTGAAGGCGCTGGTTACTGCTTGCAATATAAGATGAGAGTCGTAACCTCGCAAGTTATGAAAGAAGATGGGCAGCTTCCATGTCTTAGGATCAAACATGTATTTTTCTGTCTCTGTCTCGATCACACAGCCGAAACCACCTTGAGACGGGGGAGCACACCATGCCCAATTGACCTTGTGGTGCGCTCCCCCCGTCTCAAGGTGGTTTCGGCTGTGTGATCGAGACAGAGACAGAAAAATACACATAAACACAGACAGATAGACAGACGGACAGAGACACAGACAGACAATAATGAAAAGGAGAAGGAGAAGAGTTGCCCGTGGTAGGTTTCAACAGTTCGAACTACGACCTCAATCTCATCAAACCTTATTTCTTCCAGAGATGGGTCGTCAGTGAAGAAGAAGAGTCGGCTCCCTTCACATTTCTGGTGAAGAACAACAACCAGTACAAATGCTTCAGCACAAAGAAGTTGAAATTCTATGGACATCACCTGTTACATCGCTCCTGATACTCCTATTCCAAATACTTGGCCGCTTTCGAGGTACAGGAACGCAAGGGCTTCTTCCCATACGAGTACACCACTGAGCTGGACAAACTGGACGACGTTGTTCTTCCTCCACGAGAGGCGTTCTTCAGCTCCCTGAAAACGATTCTATCAGCGAGGAAGACTACGTTTACTGCCAACGAGTTTGGGAAGAGAATGGCATGACCGCTCTGAGGGATTTCTTAGTGTGGTACAACAAATCAGGCCTTTTTTTTTAAGAGGGGGGGGGGGGGGGGTGTCAGTTACCGCCAAGGACACAGACAAACAGAGTACAGGACTAGACACAATGCATTTCGACCTCTTGGGTCTTCTTCAGATTAGGACAGTGACAAAGAACAAGAAAGCACTTAGCTGTTATCAGCTGCTTCTCCTGTTCGTCTGGCAATCAAAGATCAGGCCATTTTGCAGGCCGCACAGGACCAGCAGACCTTGGAAATGGATGTCTAAGTCCAGAGACCTGGAGGAGGTCGAGTGTCACGTGCTCACAGCGTAGCCCTGAGGGGCAGGAATTCCAGCCAGGCTGACTACACCTCACAGAGGAGTCCTGGAGGAGGTCGAGTGTCACGTGCTCACAGCGTAGCCCTGAGGGGCAGGAATTCCAGCCAGGCTCACTACACCTCACAGAGGAGTCCTGGAGGAGGTCGAGTGTCACGTGCTCACAGCGTAGCCCTGAGGGGCAGGAATTCCAGCCAGGCTGACTACACCTCACAGAGGAGTCCTGGAGGAGGTCGAGTGTAACGTGCTCACAACGTAGCCCTGAGGGGCAGGAATTCCAGCCAGGCTGACTACACCTCCCAGAGGAGTCCTGGAGGAGGTCGAGTGTCACGTGCTCACAGCGTAGCCCTGAGGGCAGGAAACGCACCGTCACGGGCGCCAGGCTGACTACACCTCACAGAGAAGGAATCCTTGAGGACGTCGTCCAGACAGGAGGCATCCTGGAAGTGTCCAGCTGCGCAGAGCAGGTCACAATGATTTGGGAAGCAATCCAGTTAGCTGAGGTAGAGAAACGGGACCTCAACGTGCTGTGACCCAAACTGACATATGCGTGTGGATCAGTTCCACACAGAATTCCACTGGTCCTGGAGATGTGTCATGGATCAGTTCCACACAGGATTCCACTGGTCCTGGAGATGTGTCATGGATCAGTTCCACACAGGATTCCACTGGTTCTGGAGATGTGTCATGGATCAGTTCCACAGAATTCCACTGGTCCTGGAGATGTGTCATGGATCAGTTCCACACAGAAGGATTCCACTGGTCCTGGAGATGTGTCATGGATCAGTTCCACACAGGATTCCACTGGGTCTGGAGATGTGTCATGGATCAGTTCCACACAGGATTCCACTGGTCCTGGAGATGTGTCATGGATCAGTTCCACACAGGATTCCACTGGTTCTGGAGATGTGTCGTGGATCAGTTCCACACAGATTCCACTGGTTCTGGAGATGTGTCGTGGATCAGTTCCACACAAGGATTCCACTGGTTCTGGAGATGTGTCATGGATCAGTTCCACACAGGATTCCACTGGTTCTGGAGATGTGTCGTGGATCAGTTCCACACAGGATTCCACTGGTCCTGGAGATGTGTCATGGATCAGTTCCACACAGAAGAGAGCATCTGGAGAATGCCGAAGAAGTCTTTCCGTGATTTCTGAACGAAACTGTCCGCTAATAATAAAAGATAGTGCTACATGGCTGCTATTATTTCATAGATAGAGATATAGCACGGCAGATACAATAGGCAGCATGGTACTTTAACAATAGACAGAACGATAGGCAGAACGAAGATAGATGTATAGGTAGACAGATAGATAGATAGATAGATAGATAGATAGATATATAGATAGATAGATAGATAGACAGACAGGCAGGCAGGCAGGCAGGCAGCTGTAGCACTGTTCTGTACATTTTGTACAGCGTGGAGATAGGAAGAGGTGTAAGCTGTAGCACTGTTCTGTACATTTTGTACAGCATGGAGATAGGAAGAGGTGTAAGCTGTAGCACTGTCTGTACATTTTTGTACAGCGTGAAGGAAGGAAGAGGTGTAAGCTGTAGCACTGTTCTGTACATTTTGTACAGCATGGAGATAGGAAGAGGTGTAAGTTGTAGCACTGTTCTGTACATTTTTATACAGCATGGAGATAGGAAGAGGCGTAAGCTGTAGCACTGTTCTGTACATTTTTGTACAGCATGGAGATAGGAAGAGGTGTAAGTTGTAGCACTGTTCTGTACATTTTTGTACAGCATGGAGATAGGAAGAGGCGTAAGCTGTAGACACACAGGCACCGTAGCTGTGTAGACATGATCAGACCTGCACACATTGTGTGTGGAGAGAGAGAGAGAGAGAGAGAGAGAGAGAGAGAGAGAGAGAGAGAGAGAGAGAGAGAGAGAGAGAGAGAGAGAGAGAGGGGGGTGGGCTTGGATAGGACGGGACACTAGAGGGGAGAGAGGGGAAGACTGAGGACAAATGGCGAAGATGGGACAGAGCGACATGGAATCAGGAGGAGAGGGGAGAGAGGGGGAGACTCTGGACAAATGGCGAAGATGGACAGAGCGACATGGAATCAGGAGGAGAGGGGAGAGAGGGGAGACTCTGGACAAATGGCGAAGGTGGGACAGAGCGAGATGGAATCAGGTGGAGTTTGAGGTGAGAAGTGGGCTCGGGGATATATTATGAGGATCAACGGGGACAGGGAGACGAGGGGAAGTAACCCCTAGCCGAACCTTAGGCCGTCGACTGTTACAGGAGTCTGCGGACCCCCCAGCCGTGCTGTGTGTGGGTTGACCTCGTTCTCAGACCTCGTTCCTCGGTCACCTCCAGTGCTGATAGAAATCACTTCGCCACTCCCAGCGGGAGAATCACCGACTTATTACCGACCCATCATTAGCACATTCACTCCCCTTCGCTCAGCAGATAGTCCGATATCTTACCAGTTTATGTAACTAAACGAGACAGAGATTAGGGGAAAAAAGACGAAGTTTAAAGCAACCTGGTCCAGATTGAGCTTCTGTCCCTGTACAATCAACGTCATCTTCCACACACATAACACACTCTTACGACAAGAGATCGAAACGGAAATCCTCTCAAATTGCCTTCAGCCCTTCTGTTTTGATCATAGCCAGGACATAGGATGTCGTCTGCCTGGGAGATGAGTTGGTCTGAATTATCTCCCTTTCATACGTGCGCGGTGCTGTTGCGCTTTGTTGGACATCGGACCGAAACGAGGCGCACAATGACTGCTAGAGAACTATAAAAGGGCATTCTGGCTCCCCCGGTCTCAACTAGTTTCGACCGGGCGACTCCAGAATGCCCCTTTTATAGTTCTCTGCCAAGTAAGACTTCAATAACCAAAAAATAACGGCCCTACAAACAAACATATTGTGTAGGATTATCCGTTTTCAATACTAATTTACTAAACTTTTCAGATTTTAATTTTTGCTTAATCCTGTGTTTTTCTTGATCATTTTCAATAACATCATTTCGCGCAAACATTCTTCAAATGAGTCTCTGTCTTTCATGTGAAATAAAACTACAGTCTTTAACTGTTCTCTAAAGTCTTTTAAAACTGAGTTATATTTTTGACATAAAATCCACACACTTATCCTAGCATGTCTTCCACTGAAGGCTAGTTTTGATAAAGTGTTTCTCTTTTTAACTAGTCTCTTTCTGCCGAACAGTCATCTATAATAAATAGTGTCTGCGTTCCTTCAAACAGTTTATAAAACTGTTCTAAACACTCACTCAGTTTATTGCTAGGATTAACTAAATATATTTCATCATCTGTCCATATAAACCTTCTATCATGATATGCTTTGTTCCATTTAAGTGTTGGACAGAAAATCACAATATGATCAAAATTTTAGCGATAAACTGTTTGTAATAGGTCTGGGACAACAAGACGGACGGACCTTTACGCAGCTCCGTAAATCTGTGTAATTGGAGCGAATTAGTGGACTTCCCGGTAATTAATTAACCAGGAATGTAAGCTGACAGTTCGTCCATCTGTAAAGGAACAACTGTGGAAATTTTGGTGACTCTGCATATCCTAGTTATTGTGAAAACCGAGTTGTAGTTTCTTTTCTGGAGCATGCAGAGGCGCCACCATTTTGACTGATGCAGCAATGTGTTACTAGTGTCTGCCGATCACTACTATGAGCTCCGGCATTCATCAATACCTCCAGAGATTTAAGAGAAAAACGTCATCCCAGCTCCTCGAACGAATACAGTCCGGATAAAGAAGAAACTGTTAAATCAGTAGCGAAAAAGAGAAAATCTGCGTTAAGTGATTGTGAAACGGAAAACTCAATAGACGAAACAGAGGAAATGGCGACTAGCAAGTCAACCAAGGATTCACTCGAGGAAATCAAACAGACATTGAGGAGATGCCAACAAAAGAGGAATTTACGAAAAACTGAAACACTAGCAACGAAGGAAGA
>JAFLJL010019275.1:37893-45393 GCA_018398815.1 Conus ventricosus
TTAAACAATAATCCAAGAACCATTGAAAACAAGAACAAAAAAAAGTAGTGAATTACCTAGACATAACATTAGACCTCAATGACCATGTGTACAAACCATACAAAAAACCCAAGACATACCAATTTACGTAAATATCAAAAGCAACCCCCCATCCATACTAAAAACAATACCCAATGGTATAAACAAGAGACTATCCAACCTGTCATGCAATGAAAACGCAATTCAACGATGCAGCAACAGAATATCAAGAAGCATTACAAAAAAGTGGTTACAATTACAAACTACAATACAGTCCAGACAATAACACGAACAGAAATAAGAAAAATAGGAAAAGAAAGATCATATGGTACAACCCACCATACGATGGACAAGTAAAAACAAATGTAGGAAAAGAATTCTTTAAAATCTTGGCAACATCATTTTCAAAAGAACACAAACTGTCCAAAATATTCAACAAAAACACCATCAAACTATCATACTCATGTATGCCTAACCTCAAAAACATAATTGATTCATCTAACAAAATGAAAAGCAACATAAAAGAGAAGGGTGCTGAAAGGACATCTTGCAACTGCACCAAAAATGAACAGTGCCCCCTAAGCAACAAATCTCTTCACAGCAACATTGTATACCAAGCTACGGTAACTTCAGAAAATGAAAAAGAAACATATATAGGGATTACTGAAAACACTTTCAAAACCAGATACGCAAATCACAAACTCATTCAAAAATGAAAAATACAAAAATCAAATAGAGCTGAACAAATACATTTGGAGACTCAAAGATAAAAAATAGACTACAACATATCATGGAAAATCATAAAAAGAGCAACACCATACAACAATATTTCAAAAAAGATGCAATCTATGCTCCACAGAAAAATGGTTAATTTTATGTAAACCACACTTAGCAACTCTGAACACAAAAGTAGAATTGTAAACAATTGCAGGCACAAGTGGAAATCTTTGCTAACACATTCCATCTGAACAGGCCCCAATAAGAACTACAGGCTGCACGTGCAGCAAAGGAGATCCGTCTGCACACACAGAGTTGACATCAAGTCCCGCACGCCATAAAAGATCGTTGGCGTGCCCCAAAAGCATCCTGAAGATAGCAAGGCTTGAAACAAGCTTGTAGATTTTAACACTTCATTTTTAAAAAATATTTTTAACAGATGTTGCTCCCCAAGGGGTTGAGCACCTTCAGATTTTTAAGGACACTTTTATATTGTTCATATATATATATATATAATAGTAGAGAGAGAGAGAGAGAGAGAGAGAGAGAGAGATGAGAGAGAAGAGAGAGAGAGAGAGAGAGAGAGAATGGTACTGAGGATCAGCGCAATCTTAAAAACAACTTGCTTTTAATATAACAAATATATATATATATATATATATATATAGAGAGAGAGAGAGAGAGAGAGAGAGAGAGAGAGAGAGAGAGAGAGAGAGAGAGAGAGAGAGAATGCTGAACAATTAAGTAGTGGGGGGAAACAAGTGCAGGTTAACAATTCTTCAGTCGTTATAGTAATGACTTGGCAAAGATTTGAAATTTAAAAAGAAAAAGAAGAAAAAATTGAAGATGGGACCAGCCACCGTGGCGAAGTGGTTAACGTCGCGGACTCCCGGCTGGGAGGTCGTGGGTTTCGAATCCCATCAGAAGTCATGTGGGTTTTTTCTGCCCCGACCGGCTCCTACCCAGAGTTGAGTTTGCTGCGGACTCAGTTGGGAAGACTGGGACCACACAGTCGAGTTTCATCCACTTAATGGATGCGTTTCTGAGAGTGTTGCTCAAATTTCATGACCAACACTGCAGGTGCCTGTATCTCTCGGGCCTGGTTGACGCCGGGATATATTATGAAAGGAAGCGTAGAGTACAGCCCTGTCATGTAGTCTCAGACCGAAACGGAAATCCGTAGCATCATCTTAATTCATCCTCATTCTCATCGATCAGCATTAAAAAAAAATGTCTCAAATTCGGTGGCCCTTCATGCCCTGCTCTCATGGTGACCTCATTTCGATGTCCTCTCCACGTCTGTGACCTTGGTTTGGTTCCGTCGAGGTCACCGGTATCGGCGAGTCCATGGGGGCTGTCGTTGGACGGACGTGGTGGCGCCCTCCGGAGGGAGAGCTCACTCACGCCGGCTCCGCGACTAAGCAATTATTGTCGTCAGTAGGGGCTTAGTAGGTGGTGTCCTGCGTATGTTAGATCAGAACAGGCGCCACTGAACACCACCGAAGTGACTCAGCAGCAGTGCAGTGTCTCCTCCGGTGGGTTGCCTCTTGACGACTTGACATTGACTGCTCCCTGTGGATTGCTGGTGCCGGGGTTGCGGCGGGGCCGACCGTGCTGTGGCTGTGGACGGGGTGTCGGAATGAGCGGCGTGGGTGCACTGCCTCTGAGGTGGCGCAGAGAGTGGGACAGAAAAAAAAAATTGAAGATGGCGAGAATGGGTGGAAATATATTATAAATATGAGAATCCCCTTCACTAGACGCCTGAGGGAACCATCGTAATCCCTCTTGAAGGCACATTTATTTGAATTGCCTGCTCCTAGGCCTTTCGTCTGCTGGATCGGACTCATCAGGTACCATCGTAATCCTCTTGAAGGCACATTTATTTGAATTGCCTGCTCCTAGGCATTTCGTCCGCTGGATCGGACTCATCAGGTACACACACACATATATATATATATATATATATATATATATATATATATATATATTTTTATTTATTTTTATTTTTATTTTTTTTGGGGATTTTGTTTTAAGCTCATGGTGGTGTGATGGACAGTGGATGGTTGTCTTCGGCACCAGTGTGCGGTTGAGACGGGACCGTGCAGTTGTACTCTCTTAAAAGGGGAAAGCTTCTTTTTATAAAAAAAAAACAATGAAGAGTGTGTGGCTGGTGTGCCTGCATTTATTTTTGTACGTGTTATATATATATATATATATATATATATATATATATATATATATAATATATATATACAACAAACTAATAAATTTTAAGGATAAGTACCGAGCACCATTCCAGCAACTTACAGAGCAGCTTGGTGTTGCAATGACTGCAAGAAATCTTGAATTATAAACAAAGCTTGCTCTTATGTCTGAAATTGAAAAAATAGGGGGAGATAAGCATTCATATCTGCAGTGGTAGATATTTCTGTCTAACTAACAGTGTGTCCTTGTGTGGGTGAATGGGGAAAAATAAATAAATGCTTCTCAACATGGGCCTTCAGCAAGCTTATAGTCTCCAACGGGGAGACAGTTTCCCAATAAAAAACTCCCTTTTAACATATTCCCTGGTCAAAAACCCAATATTTCGAAACTATTGTTCTCCCAGTGAGGAAATGTATTTGATTCCTCCCTTTTGGAAGAAATGCCCCCCCCAGAAAAGTTGTTGAATCCTTTTAGAAGTTTTTTTTTTCCCCAACCAACCAAAGGTTTTTGCCACCCTAATAGAAGCAACCCCTTTTCATAAGACAAAGAGAAAAACTTTTGTTTATCATTCTAAAATAAAAAAATTAATAAAAAATAACTTATAATACCAAGTCTGAAGCCATTATCTTGAATAATAAATGGATCATATATATATACAACACAAACAAAATTCCAAGTAAGTACAATACAATCTACAGACTACAGAGCAAGCTTTGTATATCAATGATCTGCAGAGAAACTACAATCCTAGTAATCGAAACGTGCGTACTTTCCTATGATCTTATAGTTTTTGTATCTTATCCTTGAGGAAAATCAGTTCCGAAAATGGCTAGCTTGTGTCCAGAGATTACTTTTATATTTCACTCCCAACATTGAGACTGTTTCCTTTGATTTCTTTAAGCTTCTAGAGGCACCTTTGGAGAAGCTTTTTTTTAATCCAACACATTACATTCGCCACACAACACATTCTGTTAGCATTCTCAAACTGAAAGGCGGAGAGTAATCTACCACTTTCAGTCATGAAGAAACTCCCCATTCTCAATTCTGCATAAGACCAAGTTTGTTATATGTATATATGATATATCTTATTAATGTCTCCCTTGAGAATATAACTTGCTGAATCTCATTTATAACATTTAATTATTATTTTATTCCTCAACACAATACTGTTATTAGCAAATCACTACCACGCAGACATGAATGCTATCCCCCATTTCACAATCTAAGACATAAGAGCAAGCTTTGTTTATAATTTAATATTTCTTTGCAGCCATAGCAACACCAAGCTGCTCTGTAAGTTGCTGGAACGTGCGGTACTTATCCATGGAATTTATTAGTTTGTTTATTTTAGTCCCCTTTGCGGATTCATTCCAAGAACTGGCCCTCAGCATGTGTCTTAGGAGTACTTTTTATATTTTCTACTTTTCACAAGAAAATGTAGCTTGTTTTGCTCTTTATGATTTTCTTTGCTCTTAATGGCACCTTTGTTTGGTTTTTTGAAACTCAACAAACATACTACGGTATTGCGCACCAACCTTTCTGGGATTCATTCTTCTTAAAACTGAAAGGCGAGGATCAAGTTACCACTTTCCGCGTCACTGAGAGAAACCACCAAGTTTCGGAAATATCGGTATATGACCAGAGTTATAATGTTAGTGAGTTTCCCTCCCTATTGGAGATGTCTCCCCCTTGGAGAATATAAGCTTGCTGAAGGCTCATTTTCAGAAGCATTTATTTTATTTTTCCTCAAGCACATACTGTTAGTTAGGCAGAATAATCTACCACTGCAGATATGAATGCGTATCTCCCCTATTTTCTTCAATCTAAGACATAAAGCAAGCTTTGTTTATAATTTAATATTTCTTGCAGCCATTGCAACACCAAGCTGCTCTGTAAGTTGCTGGAACGGTGCGGTACTTATCCTTGGAATTTATTAGTTTGTTGTATTTTAGTCCTTGCGGATTCATTCCAAGAACTGCCCTCAGCACTTGTGTCTTAGAGATATCTTTTATTATATTTTCTACTTTTCACAAGAAAATGTAGCTTGTTTTGCTCTTTTATGATTTTCTTTTGCTTCTTAGATGGCACCTTTGTTGGTTTTTTGAAAACCAACAAACATACTACGGTATTGCGCACCAACCTTTTCTGGGATTGCATTCTTCTTAAAACTGAAAAGCGGAGAGTCAAGTTAACCACTTTTCCTTCCCGCGTCACTGAGGAGAAACCACCAAGTTCGAAATATCGGAATATGACCAGGAGTTATATGTTTAGTGAGTTTTCCCTCCCTATTGGAGGAATGTCTCCCCCTTGGAGAATATAAGCTGCTGAAGGCTCATTTTCAGAAGCATTTATTTTATTTTTCTCAAGCACATACGTTATTAGGCAAATCATCTACCACTGCAGATATGAATGCGTATCTCCCCCTATTTCTTCAATCTAAGACATAAAGCAAGCTTGTTTATAATTTAATATTTCTTGCAGCCATTGCAAACACCAAGCTGCTCTTAAGTTGCTGGAACGGTGCGGTACTTATCCTTGGAATTTATAGTTTGTTGTAATTTTAGTCCCTTGCGGATTCATTCCAAGAACTGGCCCTCAGCACTTGTGTCTTAAAGGATATCTTTTTATATTTTCACTTTTCACAAGAAAATGTAGCTTGTTTTGCTCTTTTAAGTTTTCTTTTGCTTCTTAATGGACCTTTTGTTGGTTTTTTGAAAACTCAACAAACATACTACGGTATTGCGCACCAACCTTTCTGGATTGCATTCTTCTTAAAACTGAAAAGGCGGAGAGTCAAGTTACCACTTTCCGCGGTCACTGAGGAAAACCACCAAGTTTTAAATATCGGTATATGACCAGGAGTTATATGATAGTGAGTTTCCTCCCTATTGGAGATGTCTCCCCCTTGGAGAATATAAGCTTGCTGAAGGCTCATTTTCAGAAGCATTTATTTTATTTTTCCTCAAGCACATACTGTTAGTTAGGCAGAATCATCTACCACTGCAGATATGAATGCGTAATCTCCCCCTATTTCTTCAATCTAAGACATAAGAGCAAGCTTTGTTTAATTTAATTTAATATATATATATAATAAATATATAATATATATATATATTATATATATATATATAAAACACCAACAGAAGAAGGAAATATTGACGTTGTGTACGAAACAGAACAATGGTGCAGTGGAACACTCAGACGCCATGGAATACATTGCCATTTTCCTGCCAATGGCTTTCTCTGGAAGGGAGGGTGGGAGTGGAGTGGAGGTGGCACTGTTCTGTACATTTTTGTACAGCGTGGAGGAAGGAAGAGGCGTAAGCTGTAGCACTGTTTTGTACATTTTTGTACAGCATGGAGATAGGAAGAGGTGTAAGCTGTAGCACTGTTCTGTACATTTTGTACAGCATGGAGATAGGAAGAGGTGTAAGCTGTAGCACTGTTCTGTACATTTTTGTACAGCGTGGAGATAGGAAGAGGTGTAAGCTGTAGCACGTTCTGTACATTTTTGTACAGCAATGGAGATAGGAAGAGGTGTAAGTTGTAGACACACAGGCACCGTGGCTGTGTAACATGATCAGACCTGCACACATTGTGGTGGAGAGAGAGAGAGAGAGAGAGAGAGAGAGAGAGATGAGAGAGAGAGAGAGAGAGAGAGAGAGGGGGGGGGGGCTTGTGATAGGACGGGGACACTAAGGGGAGAAGAGGGAAGACGAGGATCAGAAAAAGGCGAAGTGGGACAAGGAGCGAGAGTGGAATCAGGAGGAGAGGGGAGAGAGGGGGAGACTCTGGACAAATGGCGAAGGTGGGACAGAGCGAGATGGAACAGGTGGAGTTTGAGGTGAGAAGTGGGCTCGGGGGATATATTATGAGGATCAACGGGACGGGGAGACGAGGGGAAGTAACCCCTACCGAACCTTAGGCCGTCGACTGTTACAGGAGTCTGCGGACCCCCCAACCGCGCTGTGTGCGGGTTGACCTCGTTCTCAAACCTCGTTCCTCGCTCACCTCCAGTGCTGATAGAAATCACTTCGCCACTCCCAGCGGGAGAATCACCGACTTATTAACCGACCCATCATTAGCACATTCACCCCCCTTCGGTCAGCAGATAGTCCGATATCTTACCAGTTTATGTAACTAAACGAGACAGAGATTAGGGAAAAAAGACGAAGTTTAAAGCAACCTGGTCCAGATTGAGCTTCTGTCCCTGTACAATCTATGTCATCTTCCACACACATAACACTCTTACGACAAGAGATCGAAACGGAAATCCTTTCAAACTGCTTCAGCCCTTCTGTTTTGATCATAGTCTGGGCATAGGAAGTCGTCTGCCTGGAGATGAGTTGGTCTGAATTATCTCCCTTTCATCCGTGCGCGGTGCTGTTGCGCTTTGTTGGACATCGACCGAAACGATGCGCACAATGACAGCTCGGACAAGTGACGAACACTAGCGGTTCGTGCTCTCCTAGAGTTATGTGGGCTGTGAACAGATGGACCTTGCGGTCACAAAGACCAGTGACCTGACAGCCGGCAGGATTCGGCCTGTCCCGTCCCCAA
>JAFLJL010019276.1:4049-9049 GCA_018398815.1 Conus ventricosus
ATAGGCAGTTTGCAATCCATAGTGATAGTGTGGAAAGATAAGGACTGTTGTCGATAGTGTACAAATTTGTAGTGTTAATGTATAGGTTGTATACAATCCATAGTGATAGTGTGGAAAGATAAGGACTGTTGTCGATAGTGTACAATTTTGTAATGTTAATGTATAGGTTGTATAAAATCCATAGTGATAGTGTGGAAAGATAAGGACCGTGTTGATAGTGTACAAATTTGTGGTGTTAATGTATAGGTTGTATACAATCCATAGTGATAGGGGTGAAAGATAAGGGCTATGTTGATAGCGTGCGTACAATTCGTAGTGTTAATGTATAGGTTGTATCAATCCATAGTGATAGTGTGGAAAGATAGGGACTGTGTCGATAGTGTACAATTTGTAGTGTTAATGTATAGGTTGTATACAATTCATAGTGATAGTGTGGAAAGATAGGGACTGTGTCGATAGTGTATGATTTGTAGTGTTAATGTGTAGGTAGTATTATAATCCGTAATGATGTACGGGAAAATAACTGCATGGATAGTGCACAGTTTGTAGTCTTGATATGTAGGTAGTATACAATCCATAGTGTCAGTGTGAAAGGATAATCACTGTGTCGATAGTGTAAAATTTGTAGTGTTAATGTGTAGGTGGTACAAAATATTAGTGATAGTGTTTAAGGATACGGACTGTGCAGATAGTGTATGATTTGTAGTGTTGATGTATAGGTAACTTACACTTTATAGTGATAGTATGGAAAGATGACTATGTGGGTAGTGTACAATTTGTAGTGTGTATGTGTAGGTGGTGTACAATCCATAGGGATAGTTTGGAAGGATAAGGACTTTGTCGATTGTGTGTTAATGTGTAGGTAGTACACAATCCATAGTAATCGATAGTCTACAAATCACAGTATAAATCATGTATGTAATCCACAATTCATAGTGATACTGTGAAGAGATAAGCAATACGATGGTAGCATACAGTCGTAGTAATAGTGTGTATATAGTATACCGTTCAAAGTTATATGACATGGAAGGATAAAGACTGTAATTATTTACAATTCGTAGGGATGATGATGGAGCGTAAGGAATTTGTTAATAGCCGACACTTTGTAGTCATAGTGTGCAAGGACAGCGACTTTGTAGATAGTTTAGAGTTAATAGCGACAGTGTGGATGTATCAGGAAAGTGTTGGTAGAACACTGTTCTTAGTAATAGCGTGTAACTATTACACAGCCCATAGTGATCGTTTATTGTTAGTATAAAAATCTATAGTGACAGTATGGGTCACGTGTAGGTTGTATACAGTTCGCAGTTAATAGTGTTGTCGGTAGTATACAGTCCATAGTGGCTGTTAGTGGGTAGTATAAAGTCCATAGTGGCTGTTAGTGGGTAATATACAGTCCATAGTCACTGTAAGTGGATAGCATAAAGTCCATAGTGACTGTAAGTGGGTAGCATAAAGTCCATAGTCAAAGAACGGAAGTCGAAGCAATCGGTCGGTAGTATACAGTCCATAGTGATAGTGTGTAAATTCTACACAGTCCATAGTGATAGTATGTTAGTTCTACAAGTCCATAGTGATAGTGTGTAAGTTTACACAGTCCATAGTGATAGTGTGTAAGTTCAACACAGTCCATAGTGATAGTGGTGTAGGGAACATATTTCAGTCCATGTGATAGGGTGTAAGTTCTACACAGTCCATATGACAGTGTGTAAATTCTACACAGTCCATAGTGATAGTGTTTAAGTTCTACACAGTCCATAGTGACGTGTGTAAGTTCCACACAGTCCATAGTGATAGTGTGTAGGGAATATAAATAGTCCATGTGATAGTGTGTAAATTCTACACAGTCCATAGTGATAGTGTGTAAGTTCTACACAGTCCCTGTGATAGCGTGTAAGTTCTACACAGTCCATAGTGATAGTGTGTAAGTTCTACACAGTCCATAGTGATAGTGTGTAAGTTCTACACAGTCCATAGTGATAGTGTGTAAGTTCTACACAGTCCATATGATAGTGTGTAAGTTCTACACAGTCCCTGTGATAGCGTGTAAGTTCTACACAGTCCATAGTGATAGTGTGTAGGGAATATAAAACAATCCATGGTAGTGTGTAAGTTCTATACAGTCCATAGTGATAGTGATTAGGGAATATAAAACATTCCATGTGATAGTGTGTAAGTTCTACACAGTCCATAGTGATTAGTGTGTATGGAATATATACAGTCCATAGTGATAATGTGTAGGGAGTATATACAGTCCATGTGATAGTGTGTAAGTTCTACACAGTCCATAGTGATAGTGTGTATGGAATATATACAGTCCATAGTGATAATGTGTAGGGAATATATCAGTCCATGTGATAGTGTGTAGGGAATATATACAGCATGTGAAGTGTGTAGTTCTACACAGTCCATGGTGATAGTGTGTAGGGAATATATACAGTCCATGGTGATAGTGTGTAGGGAATATATACAGTTCATGGTGATAGTGGGTAGGGAATATAGAATAGTCCATGTGATAGTGTGTAAGTTCTACACAGTCCATAGTGATAGTGTGTAGGGAATATATACAGTCCATGGTGATGTGTGTAGGAAATTTATATACAGTCCATAGTGAAAGTGTCTAGGGAATATAGAATGTCCGTGTGATAGTGTGTAGCGAAGATTACCAGTCCATTGTGATAGTGTGTGGGCAATATATACAGTCCATGGTGATAGTGTGTGGGCAATATATACAGTCCATGGTGATAGTGTGTAGGGAATATAAAATAGTCCATGTGATAGTGTGTAGGGAATATAAAATAGTCCATGTGATAGTGTGTAAGGAATATAGAATAGTCCATGTGATAGTGTGTAGGGAAATATAAAATAGTCCATGTGATAGTGTGTAGGGAATATAAAATAGTCCATGGGATAGTGTTGTAAGGAATATAGAATAGTCCATGTATAGTGTGTGGGGAAACATAGAATAGTCCATGTGATAGTGTGTAGGGAATATAAAATAGTCCATGTGATAGTTTGTAAGGAATATAGAATAGTCCATGTAATAGTGCGTAGGGAATATAGAATAGTCCATGTGATAGTGTGTAGGGAATATAAAATAGTCCATGTGATTGTGTGTAAGGAATATAGAATAGTCCATGTGATAATGTGTAGGGAATATAAATAGTCATGTGATAGTGTGTAAGGAATATAGATAGTCCTTTGTGATAGTGTGTAGGGAATATAGAATAGCCCATGTAATAGTGTGTAGGGAATATGGAATAGTCCATGTGATAGTGTGTAGGGAATATAAAATAGTCCATGTGATAGTGTGTAGGGAATATAAAATAGTCCATGTGATAGTGTGTAGGAATATAAAATAGTCCATGTGATAGTGTGTAGGGAATATAAAATAGTCTATGTGATAGTGTGTAGGGATATAGAATAGTCCATGTGATAGTGTAGGGAATATGGAATAGTCCATTTGATAGTGTGTAGGGAATATGAAATAGTCCATGTGATAGTGTGTAGGGAATATGGAATAGTCCATTTGATAGTGTAGGGATATAGAATAGTCCATGTGATAGTGTAGGGAATATAGAATAGTCCATGTGATAGTGTATGGAATATGGAATAGCCATTGATAGTGTGTAGGGAATACAGAATAGTCCATGTGATTAGTGGTGTAGGGAATATGGAATAGTCCATTTGATAGTGTGTAGGGAATATAAATTAGCCCATGTGATACTGTGTAGGGAATATAGAATAGTCCATGTGATAGTGTAGGGAATATGGAATAGTCCATTTGATAGTGTGTAGGGTATATAAAATAGTCCATGTGATAGTGTAGGGAATATAGAATAGTCCATGTGATAGTGTAGGGAATATAGAATAGTCCATGTGATAGTCTAGGGAATATGGAATAGTCCATTTGATAGTGTGTAGGGAATATAGAATAGTCCATGTGATAGTGTAGGGAATATGGAATAGCCCATTTGATAGTGTAGGGAATATAGAATAGTCCATGTCCTAGTGTAGGGAATAGGGAATAGTCCATGTGATAGTGTAGGGAATATGGAATAGTCCATTTGATAGTGTGTAGGGAATATAGAATAGTCCATGTGATAGTGTAGGGAATATGGAATAGTCCATTTGATAGTGTGTAAGGAATATAGAATAGTCCATGTGATAGTGTGCAGGGAATATAAAACAGTCCACGTGATAGTGTGTAAGTTCTACACGGTCCATAGTGAGAGTGTGTAGGGAATATAGATAGTCCATGTGATAGTGTGTAAGCTCTACATAGTCCATGGTGATAGCGTGTAGGGAATATATACAGTCCATGTGATAGTGTGTAAGTTCTATACAGTCCATAGTGTTTAGTGTGCAGTGAATATAAAACAGCCCATGTGATAGTGTGTAAGTTCTAATAGTCCATAGTGATAATGTGTAGGGAATATAAAACAGTCCATGTGATAGTGTGTAAGTTCTACACAGTCCATAGTGATAGTGTGTATGGAATATATACAGTCCATGGTGATAGAGTGTAGGGAATATACAACAGTGCAGTGATTAGTGTGAAGTTCTACACAGTCCATAGTGATAGTGTGTATGGAATATATACAGTCCATAGTGATAATGTGTAGGACTATATAAGTCCATGTGATAGTGTGTAGGGAATATATACAGCACGTGAAAGTGTGTAGTTTCTACACAGTCCATGGTGATAGTGTGTAGGGAATATATACAGTCCATGGTGTAGTGTGTAGGGAATATATACAGTTCATGGTGATAGTGGGTAGGGAATATAGAATAGTCCATGTGATAGTGTGTAAGTTCTACACAGTCCATAGTGATAGTGTGTAGGGAATATATACAGTCCATGTGATAGTGTGTAGGTTCTACACAGTCCATAGTGATAGTGTGTAGGGAATATATACAGTCCATGGTTATAGTGTGTAGGGAATATATACAGTCCATAGTGAAAGTGTCTAGGGATATAAAATAGTCGTGTGATAGTG
>JAFLJL010019276.1:14049-16490 GCA_018398815.1 Conus ventricosus
GCTGGTGAGAGACAGTCATAATGATGTGCTGGCGATAGACAGTCATAGTGATGTGCTGGTGATAGACAGTCATAATGATGTGCTGGTGATGCACAGTCATAATGATGTGCTGGCGATGTACAGTCATAATGATGTGCTGGTGATAGACAGTCATAATGATGTGCTGGTGATAGACAGTCATAATGATGTGCTGGTGATGCACAGTCATAATGATGTGCTGGCGATGTACAGTCATAATGATGTGCTGGTGATAGACAGTCATAATGATGTGCTGGTGATAGACAGTCATAATGATGTGCTGGTGATGCACAGTCATGATGATGTGCTGGTGATAGACAGTCACAATGATGTGCTGGTGATGTACAGCCATAATGATGTGCTGGTGATAGACAGTCATAATGATGTGCTGGTGATAGACAGTCATAATGATGTGCTGGTGATAGACAATCATAATGATGTGTTGGTGATAGACATTCATAATGATGTGCTGGTGATAGACATTCATAATGATGTGCTGGTGATATACAGTCATAATGATGTGCTGGCGATGTACAGTCATAATGATGTGCTGGCGATGTACAGTCATAATGATGTGCTGGTGATAGACAGTCATAATGATGTGCTGGTGATGTACAGTCATAATGATGTGCTGGTGATAGACAGTCATAATGATGTGCTGGTGATAGACAGTCAAAATGATGTGCTGGTGATAGACAGTCATAATGATGTGCTGGTGAGAGACAGTCATAATGATGTGCTGGTGATAGTCATAGTGATATGCTGGTGATATACAGTCATAATGATGTGCTGGCGATGTACAGTCATAATGATGTGCTGGCGATAGACAGTCATAATGATGTGCTGGTGAGAGACAGTCATAATGATGTGCTGGTGAGAGACAGTCATAATGATGTGCTGGTGAGAGACAGTCATAATGATGTGCTGGTGAGAGACAGTCAAAATGATGTGCTGGTGATAGACAGTCATAATGATGTGCTGGTGAGAGACAGTCATAATGATGTGCTGGTGACAGTCATAATGATGCGCTGGTGATGTACAGTCATAATGATGTGCTGGTGAGAGACAGTCATAATGATGTGCTGGTGGTATACAGTCATAATGATGTGCTGGTGAGAGACAGTCATAATGATGTGCTGGTGATGTACAGTCATAATGATGTGCTGGTGAGAGACAGTCATAATGATGTGCTGGTGATGTACAGTCATAATGATGTGCTGGTGATATACATTCATAATGATGTGCTGGTGATATACATTCATAATGATGTGTTGGTGATATACAGTCATAATGATGTGTTGGTGGTATACAGTGATAATGATGTGCTGGTGGTATACAGTCATAATGATGTGCTGGTGGTATACAGTCAGAATGATGTGCTGGTGAGAGACAGTCATAATGATGTAATGGTGATATACAGTCATAATGATGTGCTGGTGAGAGACAGTCATAATGATGTGCTGGTGATATACAGTCATAATGATGTGCTGGTGGTATACAGTCATAATGATGTGCTGGTGAGAGACAGTCATAATGATGTGCTGGTGAGAGACAGTCATAATGATGTAATGGTGATATACAGTCATAATGATGTGCTGGTGAGAGACAGTCATAATGATGTGCTGGTGATATACAGTCATAATGATGTGCTGGTGGTATACAGTCATAATGATGTGCTGGTGAGAGACAGTCATAATGATGTGCTGGTGAGAGACAGTCATAATGATGTGCTGGTGGTATACAGTCATAATGATGTGCTGGTGGTATACAGTCATAATGATGTGCTGGTGAGAGACAGTCATAATGATGTGCTGGTGATATACAGTCATAATGATGTGCTGGTGGTATACAGTCATAATGATGTGCTGGTGAGAGACAGTCATAATGATGTGCTGGTGAGAGACAGTCATAATGATGTGCTGGTGGTATACAGTCATAATGATGTGTTGGTGGTATACAGTCATAATGATGTGCTGGTGGTATACAGTCATAATGATGTGCTGGTGGTATACAGTCATAATGATGTGCTGGTGGTATACAGTCATACTGATGAGGGTGGAAGGACACTGACTGTGTGGTTCGCATGCATATTGACAAACAGGCAAACAACAGAAATACATATGCAGCAGGGAAAGTTGTGTTCAAACACACCATTACCTTTCATTTTCTTTTTGTCTCTTGTGTCCAAATTATTTCCCTTTGACCTGTTTGAGGTGGACAAGGCGGAAGGTTGAACATGTTCTGTTAGTTCTATTACTTCTGACTTATTTTCTTATATTGCCGTTTTTCGTTTTCCTTCTTTCTGATCTTCACTGGCCCTTTTGGGTGTCCGCTGGAGCGTGATGTTTCTTCCGTAGTGCTGAGACTATCACAAAGTTAAAGGTGGTGTTCTATGTTACATACACTGGGTGGACTATTGCAGT
>JAFLJL010019278.1:0-20000 GCA_018398815.1 Conus ventricosus
ATGTATAAACATAACAAGTATACACATGCATTCATTCATTCATATCAAGTATGGCCATTTAAATTCGACATTTCACCAGGCTATATTTCCGCCGGAATCTGAATATTCTGGGCAAAGTCCTCTTTTTCTTCTTAACCCCCTTTTCACCTCGTACCGATCAGCCGGGGTTTTATTTTTTTCTCTCTCCCATTTTTTTCCCACCTGATCATGACCTAAATCATGCCTGGGGGTTTTTGACAAAAATGCGCACGGCTTTTGGTCGTTCCCTTTCCCCGTGCCGGGGAGCGGGAAGGGTGATGGGGAATTCTAGGGGGCCCTGCCCGAAATAACCGGAACCCCGAGTGGCTTGTGATGAAAGGGGGCTCGTGGCGCACTTTGAACGGGGTTTCACGTTTTACAAGTTTCAGAGGTTTCATCAACTCAACCCTGCCACTTCCTTCAGGGCTTCCTTGAGCCCTTAAAGGGGGTGTGGGGGGCTTGACGAACCTTTTTGGGGGGTTTCGCAAAATTGGATCCTCTTGGGGTCTGGAGCCGCGCAATGCGCAATTACAGTTTTCGGATCGGAGCCTGACAAATAAGAATAAATGATGTGAAAAAAAAAAATATGAAAAGTAACAGCACATTCTGATTCATTCATCAAATTCTTCATCTGTTATTTCAAATCATTCATTCATTAAAAAAATAGACTGCTCCTTGGTTTCCCCCTTACCCTATCTCTGGAGGCCTAAAAGATAAAGGAATTTTCTATCCACGGGGGATCTTAACAAAAGGTAAAAGTACTGAAGCACCGGGGGAAAAGCGTTCACACTTTTCATTTTTTTGAAAAAAACACCAAAAAGGGGGGCTGCCAAAACATTAATTTTAAAATTTTTATTTAAAACACCGGGGACAAGTTTTGAAAATTTCGCCTTTTACTGAATAACCAAGGAAAGAGCTGACAGTTTTCTTTACTGAAACACCAGAGAAAAGGTTGACACTTTCTCTTTAGGGAAAACACAGGAAAAATGTGACACTTCTCTTTACAAAAAACCCGGGAAAAAAGCCCACTTTCATTTTGGGGAAACCCTTGAAAAAAAGCTGCCATTCACCTTTAGGGAAAGACAAAAAGACTGACACATTAATTTTCATTTTTACTAAACACCAAAAAAGGCTGACACTTTTTCATTTTTTAAACTGAAACCAAAAGGGGGTTGACACTTTCATCTTTACTGAAACTCAAAGAAAGAGGACATTTTTTCATCCTTATTAAAACCCCAAAAAAAAGGGTGACCCTTTCATCTTTATTTAAACACCAAAAAAGGCGACACGTTTGATTTTACTAAACCCCAAAAAAAAGGTGACATTTTTCATCTTTATGAACTTTGAAAAGAGTGACATATTTCATCTTTTCCCGAAACAAAAGAAAAAGGGCCCACATTCATTTTTACTAAAAACCTAGGAAAAGGACAAAATTTATTTTACGAAACGCAAAAAAGGGGACACTTTCGTTTACTAAACGCTAACAAGGGGCACACATTTCTTTTTACTGAAACCTGGGAAAAAGGTGACCTTTTATTTTTACGAAACCTAGGAAAAGGGTGACACTTTAAAATTTACTGAAAGGGCCGGAAAGGTGACAATTCATTTTTGAACGCTGGGAAAAGGGCTACACTTTCTTTTTTACTAAGCACCAGGGAAAGGGCCCAAACCCCGTTTGTTTACTAAACAAAAGGGAAAAGGGGGCCAAACACGTTTTTCATTTTACAGAAACACCAAAAAAAAAAGGTTGACATTTTTCATGGGTTCATGATGGGGCCAAATTTTCTCGACATTTAGGAAATTTTAAGGGTAGTTGCTGGTTGAACATTTCCTTGGGCTTAAATTGCGAATTACATCACCGGGGGGATACCCCGGTCGATACTGAAGGGAGAGATGCTGGGATTTTTTCGCTTGTCCGGGGTAGTGACAAGATTGCGACCTGCCACCTTGAGAAATGTCCATTTTGAGACTCTATTCAGGGGCTTCCCCCCGGGGCCCTAAAGGAAGCGTCGGTCAGGTACTCACGAGTACCGTCACCTCCGGCAAGTACCGACCATTCAGTCACCCTTTCGAGGTGAAGGGGGCTGGGCCTATCGAGGTTTGCCCCTTTTGTTGTCTAAGGGGTAAAAAAACTTGAACCATCATGGCGGGTAGAGAGGTCCGGGCTTTAGTTCAAGGGGTATTTGGGATCAACAGAGTTTGAATAGGAGGTATGCTTTAACCTGGGGCCCATCTTTTTTGGGCGCTACGCTGTGGTGTTTGATTTTATGACTATGATTCCAGGGGTGGAATAAAAATAATTTGGGGGATTTTTTTGGTACAAATCGTGTATGGGGGTGTCCCAGTTTCCATTGGTTAGCCAGAAAACCCGGGGTTCCTCTTCTTTGAAAACGAATAAAGGGGGAAAAACCAGAAGGGGTGTGACCCAGGAAAAAGTGAACTCGCCCTCTTGCTGGGGCTCAAGAAAATACGCGTGAACCGGGGGTTGTTTCGCCTTGTTGCTCCTGGGGGGGACAAACAGTGGGGTTCGACCTCGGAGCCACGCAGAAAATTGTTCCCGTGGGGGGCAGCCAGCAAGCTGACGCCTTTTGGGAGTCTAGACAGGGAGTCCAACAACGGTGGGGGGTTTCAGCCAAAAAACCGGGGGAGAGGCCAAACAGGACCCTTTCGTGGAGAAGGGGGAAGTCGGGGAGTCCGGGAGACTCTGGGGGGTGCGCCCAAAGCTACTTCCAGGTCCCCCAACGGGATTTGGCCAATCGGGGGGACACAACAGTGTGGCAGCTTCAGCTCTTTCGTACAGTATGAAGAAACTGACGATCGCCAAGAATGCTGAAAGTTAGGCGCTTTATTTCTCTTTAGGTTAAAGGTGCAAACGAATAGGGGAATTTTGTTTTTCCCGGGCAATTAAAAAAACGAAAACAAGCGATTATAAAATTTTTCTGTATGCTGTTTCTGGTTTATGATAAAATGTTTGTTGTATGACGGGGGGGCCGGAGTCAGTTGAAAAAAATTGTTTTATTTTCTAAAATTTTTGGGTTTTCCCCCGCACCTTTTGGGGCCCGAGTGGGGACAGAGGCTGGCCTATGCGAGACGCATTTTTTTTGTGAAAGCGTAATACTTCTCTTCCCCCTCACCCGAATAGAAAATCTATTTTTTAAAAACGGGGGGGAGCGTGGGAACCCGTCAAAAATTGGGGGCTCCCGGGGATAACATAAATGACCATAAGTGATTTGATTCGGGGTTTTGAAATTTTGAAAATTTAAATTTTGCGTAATTGTGGAAACCTGATTTTTTTTTCTTACCTGAAAGACTTTATCGTGTTATTGTTTTGTTTTTTTTTTCAACGGGGCCTTGTATTTGAACTGCGATTTGGTTGCTGTTGAGGTTTTGTGTGTGAAAAATTTTTGATCGTTTTTTACAATAACGGGGGTTATCCGCTTGTTCTGTGGTTGTATTAACACTAAACGGGTTAGTACTTCAAATTCACTAAGATCTGAAAAAGGGGTCCGCTGAAAAAGATACCTCATAGAAAAAAAAAACTTTGGGGAAAAGGGGTGGGGAATAAAGGGCATTTAAAAAACGGCCCCCGGTAATCGGGGCCCCAGAAAAAAAAAGGGGAAAGGCAAGAAGAGAAAGAAGGGGAAAAAAGAGAGAGAGAAAAGAAAAAAAAGAAAGAGAAAGTAAGGGGAAAGAGGAGAAAAAAAAGGGGGGAAAAGAAAAGAAAAGAGGAAAAAGGGCATTTGATTAAAAAAAATTTAAAAAGGAGAAAAAGGGGCGGGGACGCAAAACCTAAATGAACTTTGCACCAAGTCGTCCCTTACAAACCAGTTCTGAAAACCCGGGCCCTTTAGGGGATTTCATTTCGCTTTTTTGGGAAGGTTTTGCCAAAGACAGGCTTACCCGAAGAACGGGGGGCCAAAATTTTGTGGGCGCTGCGGCACCCAAACTGGGATCTTTTTTCGTGCCAGGGAAAACAACAATTATGTTTTGGGTGCAGTTTTGGCCAAAAGGACAGGAAAACCCCCGTATATAAAAAATTGTTCAAGAAACCGTCGTAGTAGGGAACCCGTCGTTTTTTAAATGGGCTTGGCTCTCTTTGAAAAAAGGAAAAGGTTTGGGAAAACTTTAAAACAAACATTTAAATTTTTTTGGGGGAGAAGATCTTTAAAGGGGAAAAATTCTCCACTTGTCGGAAGGATCCACAGTATTTTGGCGAAAAGAATTGGGAATTTTAGGGGGTTTATGAAAGTTGCGACGGGTATAATCTCCCATATCAGGTAATGGGGCAGGGGATCAAACCCATCCCCCTAAGCCCAAACCCCACACATAGAGTATTCGCCGCTCCCAAAAACAGGGGCGAGACCGCAGTTAGAACGCATTCTAAGGCCCCCAAGGGAAACGGGGGACTCAAGAGTTTGGAATGAACCACATTTTTTAAAATGTGGGGGGGGGTCAATCCCGGGAATTAGGGGACGCGAATACTTTCCCGTCTTGCCGTTGAAAAAAAATTCAACGGGGAAGCAGAGTGCCCCCACCAACTACTAGGCAGTATAAAGGGGAAGCCGGACCTGCTTTTTAAATAAGGACTGACCTACGCAATGGGAGCCCGGTTTTGTGAGAGAGAAAACATAAGGGGGAAACCCCTGCGTGCATTCAAGGAAAGGATTAATCGGCTACCTTTGGCCCGGTCAAAGTGGGTCAGGTTGTCAGGGGTACTTCAGCACATGCAAAAAAAATTTTCCCTATCCAGCTTTGTTAGGGGGTGGGAATATCCCCAACCTCCCCGCGCCAGCAAGGGGGTCCGTGTCGGGAAAGGGAAAGTAAAATAAGGCCACAAGAATGGCATAGGCCGAGGGGGTTTTCGAACCAAGGTCCACCAAAAAAAGAAAATGGGTTTGGAAGATGATGGGGATCATCCTTAACATTTAAAGGGGGGAGATATCGTCGTCGCAGGGAAGGGGTGCAAGCCCATTCCGGATTTCGAACAACAGCCCCTGACGATAAAACCCAAAGGGGGACTAATGCAAGGGGAGATTTTGGAAAGCCAAGGGAGTTTTGTCGAACAGGCTAGAAGAGGTCGCGCAAATTTTTTCGCGCCTTTAAAGGGCTAAAAATTGTAAAGGGGCGCTGACCCCCTTGGGAAAGCCTGGAAAGCGCAAACTACGCCCCGGGGCATTGGCACCCAAACGCGGGCAAATTAGAGGGGCAGGGTAGGTCAATTGGGGAAGCCCGGGGGTTGCTGTTTAGTGTAACAACAGAACGGACAATGGAGGGGCAATGCCCCGGGGTGCTGTATTGTGGGTGGTGTGGCAGTCTCGTTGGACGGCTACGTGTAAATATTATGGGCCCTTTTGTTTTTGTTTTGAAATTTCCCATTTTAGGGCGGGGGTTTTTCCTAGTTTATGTTTATTTTTTTGTTTTTTTTTATATATGTTTCCTGTAGCTTGTTTGTTCTTGCCCCTTATGGGGTGGGGGGTCAGTACGTGCCACTGTTATATTTTAGAATTTTTCTGGGTTTAATCTGTTTTTTATTTTTTTTGTCACAGCTCGGTAAATTACTTAATTGTGACATCGGGGAATTTTTGATCTGCATATTGGTGTGAGCCGGTACGTTTTTTGGGGTACACCTTTAATTTTGATTTTATTTCGAGTTTGGGGACACGCCCCGAAAAAAAAAAAAAAATGTTGTCTTGTGGATTGTGGGTACACGCCGAATTTGATTTTTTGCAAGAGGCTGGGGCCCCACCCGAATTTTTAATTTGATTTAGAATAGGGGCCATACCCGGGGGGGTCGGTCAATCAGGGGTTTGCTATATAAGAAGGGAAAGGAATGATTTAATTACAGTATTTCATCTGAAAGCTAACGCTAGGAAAAGGTTTTTTGATAATTAGCCCGGTTAGAGTTAAAATGTTTTTCCGTCGTTTTGACTGGGCCCAAAGAGGGGGTTTTTGGGTTTCTATTTATCTTTTGGTTTTTTTTGGGGACATTATCCTGTTAAAATGTTGATGGAAAGGGGTCTTGAAGCAAGGGGTATTGTTATACGCCCCTCCGAGTTTTTTTTTACCAAAAGGGGACATTTGCCTGGAGGAAAGTTGATTTGGGAAAAAACCTTTGGACGGGGTCAGGTCGGCCGGTTTTTTCGAGCATTTAGGCAAATTTTTTTGGGTAGTTGGTTGGAGAGCATGTTCCTTGGGGCTTTTAAGTTGCGAATTTGGCATCACCGGGGGGGAACCCCCCGTATACTGAAGGAGGGAGAGGCTAAAGGTTTCCAAACCGGGGTATTGACAAGATTGGCGCCGCCATCCTGGTGAAAAGTGTCCACTTTGAGCCGGGGGATTCACTGGCTCTCCCGTGGCCCTAAAAGGAACGATCGTGCGGGGCCGTCCGGGGAGGTGCCGTCAGCCTGCCCCCAGAACAGCGACCTTCATCCCTCCCTTTTAGGAATGAATGGAAGGCTCGGCCCATCGGTGGTTTGCGCCTTGTTTTCTATAAAATAGTAAAATTGGCATCAGTCATGCTGGTGAAGGTCCAGGGTTTTGTTCCATGGGGACTTGGGGGAATCGAAAATGAGTTTGAATAGGGGTTATGCATTAACCACGGTTCCCCAAATCTTGTTTTGGCCCCGGGGGGTGGTGTGTGGAGTGAGGGGACTTTTTCCATTGGTGGAATAAAAAAACTTGGGATTTTTTTGGTCAAATCGGTTTTGTTGGGGCCAGTATTTCCATTTGGGTTCCTTAAACCGGTTCTCTCTTTTTTTTGGGAAAGAATAAGTTCTTGGAAAACCAAGGGGGGACTCCTTAGGGAAAATAACCGCCCGTTTGCGAGGCCAAGAAAAAACGCGTGAACAGGTTTGCGTGCCTTTTTTTTTCTCCTGGGGGGACTAAAACGGGAGGGTTTCTGTAGCCTCGGAGCCGACGACGAAAGAATTTTTCCCGTGGGGGAAGTCACACAAGACGGACAGCCTGTTTGGGAGCAGGGGGCTGCCAGACAAAGGGGGGTGTTTGCAGCCAAAAAGACCTTGGGAAGCCGACGGGGGCCCTTTCCTGGAGAGGGGGAAGTACGGGTGGGCCGGGAGACTCGGTGTGGGGGTCGACCAAGCTACGTTGCCAGTGTCCCCCAACTGGGGGTTTTGGCCAATCGGGAGGGCACAAAAGTGTGGCGCTTACTCGTGGTCGTACAGTGGATGAAAAAAACTACGATCAGCCAAGAATGCTGGGAAGTTATGGAGCTTATTTTTTCTTTTGGGTTTTAAAATTTTCAAACGAATATGGGAAAATTTTTTTTTTCCGGCAATTAAGAATTAAATGAAGAACGGGATGCATTTATGAAATTGTTGTATCTGTTTTCATGGGTTTTTGATACAGAAGTTGTTTGTTGACGGGGGGGGGCCGGGGTCAAGTGAATAAAAGTTTTTTATTTTTATGAAATGTTATGGTTTTCCCGTCCCCTTTGTGCGGGCCGAGGAGGGCAATGCGTGTCCTATGCGAGGCGCTTTTTTGGGTTTTGAAAGCGTAAAAACTTCTGTCTAAACCCCCTGCATCCCTGAATAGAAAAACCATTTTAATAACGAGGGGGGGCGTCGGGACCCCCTCCAATGGAATAAACCCCCATTTAAAAAAGATTCCAAGCGATGCAGACAAAAACGCAGCATTAAAGGGATCAATTAATAACCAATCAGAAGCGGGGAGGGGTGGGAAACCAAAACAAGGGTTAAACACATGAAAAAAAAAGTGCAAACGTTTAAAAATTTAGTAACTAACAAGAAAAAAAAGAAAAATCACAAACTTCAACCTCTTTTTATCCACAAGGCCTCAAGGAACATGCCTTTCAATACCTGACCAGGGGGAGATCGTGGTAAGGGGGGGGGGGGGGTTTTTTTTTTTTGTGTTTTTGTTTTGTTTTTTTTTTTTTTTTTTTTGGGGGGGGGTTTTGGGGGGGGGGGGGGGGAAAAAACCGGGGGGGGGGAGTGATTTTGGGGATTTTGGGGAAAGCAAAAACCCGTTAAATTTGTACAGGCCCTCTTCCCCCCCCCCCCCCCCCTTCCTACCCCCCCCCACCCCAAAATTTTTTTTTTTTTCAACCCCATTTTTTAAAAATCGTTATTTTACACAATAAAATTTTAAAATTTTAAAAAAAAAATTGCTTTTTCCCCAGTTTTAAATTCGTTTTTTTTGCCCCCATTTACATCCATAATGCAAGGAAAATTTTACGGACCTTCAATTTTCTTTGTCTTGGGAAAACAAATTTTTTTGATAAAAAAAAAAGCGAGGTTTTTTAGAAAGAGGGGGGGTTTTACCGCCAAAAGGAAATTTTCGCCCTCATTATCCTTTGAGAGATTTTTTTGTTTAAAAAACAATAAAAAAAAACCCCAAAAAAAAAAGGGTACACAAATTACAAAAAACCCTTTTTAAAAAATCGTTCTGTGCAAAGCATTTGCCCTCACGAGAAAAGGGATTTTGGAAATGTTTTACGCAAAAATCGAAATTGATTATGAAAATTTTCATGAGTATTTCAAATGCGTTGTCCTTACAAGAAACCGCGACTTGATTTTCGTTACCCTCTTTGCAAAAAAGAAAGAAAAGAGAAAAAAGGAAATTTTGTTTTGGCTGCCCCGTAATGTGATTTAAAACAACCGTTTTTACCCCCAAAAAAAGAAAACATCATAAACCCTTTCGTTTACGTGTTTTTTAGCTTCTAGAAATATGAAGCGAAAAAAAAAAAAAATTACTGATGCAAAAAAAATTTTCAGCTGCGTTCTGTAATGCCCAAGATTTATGGGGTAATTTATCCTGATTTTGCAAAAATAAAAGTGTTGTATAATTATTTATTTCACTCCCTCCGGGGTAAGGGTTTTTTTAATAAACACATTTATTTTATTCATTAATCAACATTTTATTTTCCCTTTATTCTCCTTTTTCTCGCCCTCTCTCTCTTTTTCGCCCCCCTCCTTCTCTCTCTCTCTTCTCTCCCCTCCTCCTCTCTCTCTCTCCTCTCTCTCTGTCGATTTTTTCTGTTTAAGTTAAAGAAAATGAAGCAAAAGTAAAACAGAAAAAGCAAAAAAAAGCACATTTTCTTGGAAAAGAAAAAAATAACAAATCAAAGCAAAAAAACTACTCCCAGTTTATCCTAATACCGGAATACCATAAGAGGAAAAAAACCCTCTTGGACTGTTTTAACCGTTATAAGGCAAATTTTTTGAAAAGAAGTAAAAAAAACTGCATGCTACTTTTTAACTAATGCACACATTTTTACACACACAACACAACACACACACACACACACCAAAAACACACAACCCACACCACGAAAAAATACCCACCCCCGACCCAGAGCCTCAGCTCCCCCACTCAGTACCGATAAAACAAAACCTTCGTCGATTCCACAATTTTTCCCGTTATTAAGCAGATCAACCTACACCAGCCCCTTCCTCCCCCCACAGATTTGGCGCCGCCCCTTTTACCCGGGGACATTACATACCAGACAACGGTTTCTATTTTGGGGGTTTGGCTTTTAAAGCGTAACGGGGGGGACCGGGAAAGTTTCAATTGGAGACCTCACTGAATGGGTACACCCAACGAATGTTTTTCGGACCGGCTGTGGGGCCTTTAACCATTTTTTATTTGACCCCGGCTCCCTTATTACCCTGTTTGGGGATTTTTTGAAAAGGGAAAACGACTGCCCCAAAAACTACCGCGCTTTTGGGGTCACGTCAGTTTTTTCTAAACCAAGGGAAAAAAACCAGGAACAGAAAACCCTGGGTTGACGGACGGGGCCCCCGTTCGTTTTTATAAAAACCCCAAAGCCCTCCCAGAAACTAAAATTGTTGAGGGGGGGGGTGGATCGATCGGGCTTTCATTGGCCTTTTTTTTTTTTAACAATCGTGGGCTCCTCGGGGGGATTCAATTTGAAAGTCACACACGGTCCGGAAAGATGGCGCCATTCGCCAAAAACAGAGAAAAGCCAACACAAAATATTGTAACTAAACGGGAAGGTAGGTCGCTACGAATTGGTTGTCCCCTTATCACCGCCAAAAACCCGCGCGCGCGCCAACACCACACAAAACACACACACACACACACACCCCACAAACCACAACAACCACCCCCACCCACAACACGTACCTCAAAAAGTAGCCGCCGCGCGGCGCACACACAAAACACAACACACACACGCACACAATAACACACACACACACACACACCCACACACCACACACACACACACACACACACACACCCACAACACACAAGCGGATAGTAGATAGATAATGATAATATGAAGATTTTAGACAAGGATAACGAAAGAGATAAGAGATAGACAGACGACAACAGACAATAGGATAATAGAAAAAGATAGAAGTAGATAGATAGATCAATTTTTAAAAGGGGTTTACAAAACCCACCACAACGTGGACAAACGAAAACACAAGATAAAACACGAACCCCTTTTTTGACCCTTAGGTCCCTGAGGCAATATAAACAACACTCGGCAACGAAAATGAAAAATGAGCAAACATGTATCTTTGGCGAAATTTAGCGCAAGATGGCGTTGAAATGTATGTAGATAGATAAAGTAGAAGATAGATAGATAATAGATAGATAAAAACAAACAGACAACAGATAGTAGATAATAGTAAAAACAATAGATAGAAGATAAAAGATAAACTAATAGATAGAAGATACATACCAACAACAACATAATACATACAAAATACTACAAACATACTACAACACACCATACAAAAAAGGACAACGAACGGGGGGAAACGAGACGAGCGAGCGAGAGAAAAGAAAGAGAGAGAGAAAAGGGGAGAGAGAGAAGGGGGAAAGAAGAGAGAGAAAAGGAGAGAGAGAATATACACAGCAATTTGAATGTGTAAATTTAGTGCGAGGTATCCCCAAACCGAAGTGTAATGAAGGAAGTGACAGTCCTGATATTTTGGGGTACTCACGCCTAGGGTATGTGAAATTATACGACAAAGGGTATGTGTTTATGGTCTTTTATGCGCAGTTTGTGTTAGTTAAAATTTAAAACGGGGTCAGGACTATCATACCCTTTTACATCTATACATCTTTAGTCGATCGAAATTGACTTATGGGCAGGAAGTTTTTTCTCTGCGCCTAATTATCTTTTAAAGAGATTGCAAAGCTTGGATAGTAAGGCCATGAAATTAGCTCTGGGAGTCCAGTGCACACAAACACTCATAGATTTTAAAAAGAAACAATATTTTACCTCTAAATGAGAAGCGAATATTGGATGTATCCAAATATATTGTCAGAAGTCTTTCTGTGAAAATTCAGTAACTGAAGAAATAATGATTGATTCCAGTAAAGTTTTTCCCTAAGAGGTCTAAAAACACATCTTACATTCAACCAATTAGAAACTACACATCTGACTTTATGTCACATTGCAATATTGATATTACTGCTGTACCAGAATTTCCTGCAGTACCTCCAATGTCTCCTTGGGAGTACCTAAATGGCTTCTTTTGATTACAAATATACTTTGTTAAAGAAAAGTGATAATTAAATATTTTAACAACTGAAGTTCGTGAACATTTAGAAAACAGCTATCCAAATCATTTAAAAGTGTTTACAGATGGGTCGGTAATGGAATCTCTGACAGTGGTTCAGGCTTTATAATCCCAAACCTTAAATGTCAAGAATTCATATTATGTAGGAAAGGGGTTTTCAATCTATACCTCAGAATTATATGCAATACTGAAGGCTTTGACTTACATATATGATACATCAATTGCTTTCTATCAGATTTTACTTTGTGTTGATTCCAAATCTGTTTTACAGTCACTAGAGCATTGGGACTGCAAAGCTAGAAAAGATTTGCTTTTTGAAATAAAACATCTACTGCATTGTTTCATTACACTAGGCATAAGAATAGATTTTTGTTGGGTCCCATCTCACTGTGGTATAAAGTGGAATGAAATAGCAGACAGTCTTGCAAAAGAAGGAGCAAACAGAAAGACGGAAAATTTACTAAACAATCCCTTAGATCTATCCTCTTGTGAATTGATCCAAATTATGGAAAAATGTATGCTTTAAACAGAATTCTAGTCAAAAAATGGCTGCTTTACCGTCGTGCCCCAAAGGGACATTGTTAGATTAATTCATAAATTAAGGCTGAATACTTGGAACACTAAATATTCTCATGGTATTTCTTGTGTATGCAGAGAAACATTTCTGTGCATCATCTTTGTTTGAATGCTCAGTGTTGACCCCACTTATGAGGAGAAAGGTATTCAGATGAATAACTTTGAAAATGTTAATACTGTCTTATATGGTTCATATGTTGCTGAAATTGCCATGGTTATTTCGCAGTCACAGGTTGCAAAATTTTTATGAAGATCAACAATTTTGTGTACCGCTAGGGTATTTCACTCATGTCAATATGCATATATCAGATGTGGGTTTGAAAGTACTAATGTAGGTGATAAGTTAAGTGTGGAGGTGTGTGTGCGCGTGTGTGTGTGTTGCGTGTGGTTTTTTTAATTTTTTATTTTTTTTAATTTTTTTTATTTTTATAAAAGTGTCTAATATCATCTGGCGATGAAAAGACATTAAAAAAACCACTGAGCTGAACTGATCACATGATGTAAATGCATATTTGGAAATGGTTTTACGCAAACATCTGAAATTGATTATGACAAAGTTTACATGAGGCATTTCAGAAATTGCTGTATGTCCGTTACAAGAAACACGCTGACGTTGATTTACGTTACCCTCTTTGCAAAAAAAGAAAGAAAAAGTAGGAAATGAAGATGAGTATATATTTGTTTGTGCTGCCCTGTATATAGTGATTTAAGAACGAACACGTTATGTTACCACCAAAACATGAAAATCATCATAACCAATTTCGTTTACGTGTGTTTTTAGCTTCTAGATAGGATATAATAGTCGAAAAAAAACCGATTCACTGATGCAAAGCATTTCAGCTGCGTTCTGTAATGCCATGATGTATTTATGGAGTATATTTATCTCTGATTTTGCAAATATAAACGTGTTGTATAATTATTTATTGCACTCCCTTCACGGGGGGTAATGGCTTTATGAATAAACATCATTCATTTATTCATTCAATCATACATTCATTCCTTCATTCTCTCTCTCATCGCCCTCTCTCTCTCTCTCTTTCGCCCCCCTCCTCTCTCCTCTCTCTCTCTCTCTCTCTCTCTCTCTCTCTCTCTCTCTCTCTGTCGATTGTTTCTGTTTAACTGTTGAAAGAAAATGAAGCAAAAGTAAATCATGAAAGAGCAAAACAGTAGAAAGAAACTCGTGGAGAGCGTGGCAGCAGAGAGTCCTCAGAAGAGAAGCCCCCTTCAAGCAGTGTTTCGGCCCTTATCTCCTGACACTCTAGGGGGGTTGGGCCACACCCGGTTCATGACTCCGGATGTCCCTCTGCTGCCCCTTTTTTTGTTTCCATATCTTGGGACGAGCCATGGCTGGGATTCGAACCCATGACCCCTCGGGTAATGCTCATTTTCCACTTAATGACTCGCGCTTTAAACCACTGAGCCACAGGGACACCTGATATTTGTAGGGAAATTAAGCCTTATGAAGTTCACTTTTGTTCCTCCTTGACCAGATCCAGCTTGAACACCTCTCTGCCGCTTCAGCCATTGCTTCAGGGCTCTGGTTTTTTCCTTCCCTGCACTGAGAGCTGTTTCATGAGGCTGTATGCAGACGTTCCTACAAATCCCCTAGCTCCAATTTCTGCAGTGAGGACTTTGACCAGGTAGCCTTCTCTCCTCAGGCTGTTTGCCAGATCAGCATACTTTTCAGTCTTGTAGATTTGAGCTGCCTCCATTCTGTTTTCATATGGCAACCGTGAGCTCGATCATGATCAGCTGCTTGGTTGACTTAGAGTGGACTACTATGTCTGGTCTCATGCCACTCTTGCTGATGATCTCTGGGTGACTCTTCCATTCTGGGAGGTCTGCAGTGCACTCCAAGTCATCTGCCCCGTCCAGCAGACTCTGCCTGCATGTTTCGAGTGGCACTGTTGTTCTTGGCCCTGATTTGCTGCCTCCTGCTGTGAAGAATGTTGCGGGTGCTTTTGGAGTCCTGATTCGCCCTTTTGTGTGTTGGTACTAGCCCCGACTACTTGTACAATCTCTTTGAGCACTTGGTTGTGCCTCCATGTGTACCTTCCTTGAGTCAGGGCTACTTTACATGAGCTTAGAACATGCTCCACTGTTTGTTTTTCATGGGAAGAGGGGGCATGCAGGATCGTCTGTTTTCCCCACTTCACCAGGTTTGCATTTGAGGCAGAAGGTCATATGCAGATCTGAGAATGAAGCTGATCCTGAGAGGGGCCATGTGCCAATGTCATTCCAAGTGAGACTTCTTTGGAGTGCATTCTCCCACGTTGTCCATTGCCCTTGCTGGCTCTGCTGGACTGCTTTTTGGAGTCTTTTTTGGTCTTCTTCTTTTCTCATCTCCTGAATCATCATGTCTCTTTTGGATTTTCCTTTGGCCTTTGACCACCATTCAGTTTTGGTCACCCTCAGTCCTTGTCTGTTGGTCTGTGTGTGTCCTGTTATTTCTCTGATCTTGAGACTTTCTTTTGCAGAATCCATCGCCTCTTGAACTTTCCATTTTCTGCCTGTCTTCAGCTGGGGCTTGATTGCTTCTACCACCTTGTCTCCTGAGTCCTCCAGCATGCTTTGAAGTCTGATCTTCCCTGCTTTGTATTCCTCCAGGATGGATTTCAGTGGTAGTTTGAGCTTTGCTTGGCGACAGTACAGCGCGATGTCAGTCAGACAGGGTGGGACACCAAGCCATTTCCTTGTGAACTTGTTGATTTTGGCTTCCATTGCCTCCACTGTGCTGGTGCAGATGTCGTATATCATCAGAGGCCATAGGAGCTTTGGTATCAGCATGAACTGCAGACACCAGACCTTGTATTTGCCAGGGAGCCCACACTGGTCAATGGTCTCCAAGCCTTCTTCGCCATCTGCTTGGTTTCTTTTGCTCTTTGTGTGTCTTTCAGCGTATCATCATACCATCTTCCAAGGCTCTTGACTGGTTCTTCTGTGACTGTTGGAATGGCCTGGTTGGCAACACTGAAGACCACAGATTCGGCCACTTTTCCTTTCCTCAGTGAGAGACTCCGTGATTTCTTTGGTTTGAACTTCATTCTGGATGAGGCAACTATGTCGTCCAGCCTCTCCAGCACATGACGTGTCTCGTCTTTCTCTGGATGAAATCACTGTAGTGTCATCCATGAAGGCCTTGAGAGGAGGCATCTTGTATCCATCGCCAAGGTCTGTTTGTCTCGCGTTGTTTGTTGCTGCTTTCAAGATGAGTTCCATTGCCAGCACGAACAGTATTGGGGAAATTGCACAGCCCATTGCAATGCCCACTTCCAAATTGATCCAATCTGTTTGTGTAGTCCTTGGCAGAGAACCGCATTGAGAAGCCATTGAAGTACTTCTTGAGCATGTCGCGGATGTTCTTTGGCACATGGTACATCTCAAGAGCCAACTGTATCATCTCATAGGGCACAGATCCATATGAGTTTGCCAGATCAAGCACACTACGTCCAGGTCTCTCATTTCTGTTTTTGCTTTTTGGATTGCGTCCCAGATCATTGTGGCGTGTTCTACACAGCCAGCCACGCCTGGGATGCCACCGTTCTGGACTGACACATCCAAGTACTTGTTTTCCATCAGGTACTTGGTCAGCCTTGCTGCCATGACAGAGAAGAAGATTTTCCTTCGACGTTCAGTAGTGATATTGGCCTGAACTGGCTGATGTCACTTGAGTTGTGCTCTTTGGGGATGTACACACCATCTGCCGTCATCCACTGGCCGCTGATCTTCTGGTTTCTCCAAGCCGATCGCAGCAGCCTGTGGACCCACTCCAGCACCTTGGGACATTTCTTGTAAAGCTGGTAAGGTATTCCGTTTGGCCCTGGTGATGATTTGGCTCTGGCTTTATCGACCACCTTCATGATTTCCGCCAACGTTGGAGGCTTGCCATTGAACTGTTCCTCAGGGTTGGTTGGCCACATCAGACCTTGAATGTCGAGTGGTGCTTTGCTCTGTGAGTCAGAGTATGTTTTTCCTCAGATGCTGCTCAAGAACTCCTTTGTCCACACTTAGGGTCCCAGATTTTGGCTGCTCAAACAGTGTTCTGGCAAACTGGAAGGGGTCTCTGAAGAAGCGCTCTTGTGTCTTCTTCTTTTTGCTCTTCCTCTTCCTCGCAGATTGCGCTTTGCTGAGGGCGCTGTGTTTTTCTTTCAGGTCTTCCCACAGTTTTCCAAGCCTTGTTTTTCAGCTGACAGTGCGGTCTTCATTTGCTTCTTGAGATTGTTATTTTGGACTCTGATCTTGTCCATCTTTTCTTGGCGTCTGGATTTCTTTGGAGGTGTTTTCTCTTTGGGTAGTTTTACTCCATAGGCGTCTCTACATGTGGCATACACAATGTCCCCATATGTGGCTAGTTTGTGTTCCAGGGTGCTTTTCCCTATCAGTGCATCGAGTCTTTGGACGATTTTTGCATCCAGTTTCTCCCAATCTTCAGTTTCGTTTGCTCGTGGCAGGTTGAGTTTCAGGCGCCTGGCATCGAGGGCCTGTGCAAATTCCTCATCCGAACCAACAGCGTGGATGTCCTTGGCACTGTGGTTTAAATCCTGGCCTTGGTCTTCCGACGTCTTATCTGCTGATGCAGTGCGCTGCTGCTCATTCAGATGAGTCTTCACACATCCCATCTTTGTTCTGTGGATCTTCATGCCACGGGTGGTAGCGAAACGCTTTCCACAGACACATGGATATTCCATTTGGTCCATGTTCATAGTCCGTTTGGGATTTGCAGTCGTGATTGGTTGAGCACCGATGGATTCATCATTCTCTCCCCCTTTCGGTGAATCCTGGGAGCATCTTTTCCTGGGAGCTACATTTTCTTGTGAAAAGTAGAAAATATAATAAGATGCAAAGCATATAAACGTACTCCCAGTTTATCCTGAATACGCGTGAGATATTCCATAAAGAGGAAAAACCGTCTTGGACTGGTGTAACCGTTAGTAATGGCTATAATTTTGTGAAAAGAAGTAAAATGAAACTGCATGCTACTATAATACTACTAATGCACACATTTACACACACACACACACACACACACACACACACACACACAACACACACACACACACACACACACACACACGAAAAAGTACCTACCCCTCTTGAGCCCGAGATGCACATCATGCTCCCGCACGTCAGTACCGATAAAATCAACATCCTTCGTCGTATTCCACAAATTTTCATCGTTATTCAGCTAGATCAACTCTACACCAGCCCCTTCCTCCGTCCACAGATTTTGGCGCCGCCATTTTACCGATTGTCACATTACATGACCAAGACAACGGTTTCTGTTGACTGTTTGGCTTAAAGTCGTGAACCGATTTGCGCGGACACGGAAGAGTTTCAATTTGGATTGACCTGACTGAATCCAGCCGAATGTTCTTCGGACCGGCTGTGGGTACTCTTCAACCATTTTTCATTCGACCACGGCTCCTTGAGTTAGGCCATGTTGGAGGCATTTTCTGAACCAGAAGAGATCGACTGCCCAAGATACTCACCGCGCTTTCGTGGTGGTCACTGTCCATTCTTCTAAACCAAGGAAAGAAATCCAGAGAACAGAACTCCTGAGTGACGGACGGACTCCCCTGTTCGTTTTACTATATAACCGTCAAAGCCATCCCAGAATTCTAACATTGTTGAGGGGTGGGGTTGGATGGCGATCGGTCAATTTCATTGGCCATTTTTTTTTTCAATCCAGTCGTGGTCTCCCTCGGCGTGGATTCAATTATCGAAAGATCACACACGGTCATGAGAAAGTATGGACTGCCATTCGCGCCAAAAGCAGAGAAAAGACACAACACAACATAGTTGTAAATAGGACTAGGGAAGAGTAGGTCTGCGTACAGTAATTGGTTCGCCCGTTCATACACACGCACAAACACGCGCGCGCGCGCGCACACACACACACAACACACACACACACACACACACACACACACACACACACACACACACACCACACACACACACACACACACACACACACACACACACACCACACACACACACACACGTACGCATACATACATATATGCACGCGCGCGCGCACTCACACACACACACACACACACACACACACACACACACACACACACACACACACACACAACACACACACACACACCACACACACACACACACACACACACACACGCACGCACGCACGCACACACACACACACACACACACACACACACACACGCACACACACACACACACACAGAACGATAGATAGATAGATAGATAGGTAGATAGATAGATAGATAGATAGATAGAGAGATAGACAGATAGAGAGATAGATAGACA
Organism: Conus ventricosus; assembly: GCA_018398815.1. Lineage (NCBI taxonomy): Eukaryota > Metazoa > Mollusca > Gastropoda > Neogastropoda > Conidae > Conus > Conus ventricosus. The sequence continues at coordinate 18,426 of JAFLJL010019278.1, forward strand.
GACAGACAGACAGACAGACAGACAGACAGACAGACAGACAGACAGATAGATAGATCAATTTTTAAAAGTGTTTACAATGACTCCACCTAACAACGTGGACAAACGAATCACAAGATAAAACACGACGCGTTTCGACCTCTTAGGTCTCCTTGAGGCAATATAAACAACACTCAGGACAACGAAAATGAAAAATGAGCAATCATGTATCTTTGTCAAATTCAGCGCAAGATGGGCGTTGAACTGATATAGATAGATAGATAGATAGATTAGATAGATAGATAGATAGATAGATAGATAGATACATACATACATACATACATACATACATACATACATACATACATACATACAAACATACATAAATAGGACGAACGAACGGGGAGAGGAGAGAGAGGAGCGAGAGGAGAGAGAGAGAGAGAGAGAGAGAGAGAGAGAGAGAGAGGAGAGAGAGAGAGAGAGAGAGAGGAGAGAGAGAGAGAGAATAGTACACAGCCAATTGTGATATGTGTAGAAGTTTAGTGCGTATGTAGTACACAGACCGAAGTGATAGTGTATAGGAAGTGTACAGTGCACAGTGATATTGTGGAGGTAGCTTACAGTCCATAGTGAGTAGTGTGTAGATAGTATACGTACAAAGTGATAGTGTGTAGTTAGTGGTCAGTCCATAGCGACAGTTTGTAGTTAGTTGCAGTAAGTGTACAGTCCATAGTGACAGTGTGTAGGTAAATATAGTTATAGTGATAGTGTGTAGGTAATATATACTTCATAGTGATAGCGTGCAGGTTATATATAAGTTTCAAAACGGGGTGACTGAGGGGGAAAATGAAGCAAAATTTGGAAAGAGAGGGGGGGGTTAGTTACGCCAAGGACAGGGGGCGGGGGGGGGTTTAGTTACCGCCAAGGACACTGACAAACAGAGTACAGGACTAGAAACAATGCATTTCGACCTCTTGGGTCTTCTTCAGGTGAAAACAAATAACATTTAGGACAGTGACAAGAAGAACATGTAGCCACTTAGCTTTGCTTCTCCTGTTCGTCTCCAAAGTCCAAATCAAAAATGGTAGCATACAGTCCGTATTGGTAGTGTGTAGGTAGTATACAGTCCGTGTTGATAGTGTGTAGGTAGTATACAGTCCGCATTGATAGTGTGGTAGGTAGTATACAGTCCGCATTGATAGTGTGTAGGTAGTATACAGTCCGTTTGATAGTGTGTAGGTAGTATACAGTCCGCTTTGATAGTGTGTAGGTAGTATACAGTCCGTATTGATAGTGTGTAGGTAGTATACAGTCCGTATTGATAGTGTGTAGGTAGTTATACAGTCCGTATTGATAGTGTGTAGGTAGCATACAGTCCGTATTGATAGTGTGTAGGTAGTATACAGTCCGTATTGATAGTGTATAGGTAGCATACAGTCCGTATTGATAGTGTGTAGGTAGTATACATGTCCGTATTGATAGTGTTAGGTAGCATACAGTCCAGTATTGATAGTGTGTAGGTAGTATACGTCCATATGATAGTGTTAGGTAGCTGTAGTGTAGTAGTAGTGTAGTGTGTAGGTAGTATACTGTCTATAG
>JAFLJL010019279.1:0-25567 GCA_018398815.1 Conus ventricosus
TTACCTGCCAACTCCACGGGAGAAAGTGTTGAGCTGAAGGAAATCTGCTACATGTCTATTTCATCAGGACCAGTGGACAACATGTTTGCCTTCATTTTACGTAATTGGACGAGGATTGTTGTGATTGAATGTAGTATCATCTACAGATGATACTGTTTATTTCACACTCAAGTATCTTCAGTGTTCAAACTTCAAAATGGAAAACGAATCAGCAGTGAATACATTCGCAGCACACAATTCTTGCAATGCTTATATATAAATATTATATATATATATATATAAAAATATATATATATATGATTAAATATATTATAAAATATAATATAATATAATATATACAACATACTATTAAATTCCAAGTATAGTACCGAGCACCGTTCCAGCAACTTACAGAGCAGCTGGGTGATGCAATGACTTGCAAGAAAAATTGAATTATAAACAAAGCTTGCTTCTTATGTCTTAGATTGAAGCAATAGGGGGAGATACGCATTACATACCTGCAGTGGTAGAGATTACTGACCCTAACTAACAGTAAGTGCTTGAGTGGGTGGATGGGGAAAAATAAAAATAACTGCTTCTCAAAATGAGCCTTCACAAGCTTATAGTCTCCCAAATGGGAGAGACAGTCCTCCAATAGAGTGAAACGACACAACAAATAACTCCTGGTCATATAGCCGATATTTCGAAACATGGTGTTTCACCTCATTATCCGCGGAAAGTGTAATTTGACTCCTCTGCCTTTCAGTTTTTAAGAAGAATGCATCCCAAGAAAAGGCTGGTGTGCAATACTGAAGTATGTTTTGTTGAGTTTTTTCAAAAACCAACCAAAGGAGCCATGAAGAACAAAAGAAAATCATGAAAGAGAGCAAAAACAAGCTACCTATTCTTGTGAAAAAAAGAAAAATATCCTCTGAAGACACAAGTGCGAGGCCAGTTTTTCTTGGACTGAATCCGCAAGGGACTAAAAATACAACAAACTAATAATTCCAAATAAGTACCGACACCGTTCCAGCAACTTACAGAGCAGCTTGTGTTTAGGCCAATGACTGCAAGAAATATTGAATTATAAAACAAAGCTTGCCTTAGTTCTTTAGATTTGAAGAACTAGGGGGAGATACGCATTCCATACTGCAGTGGTAGAGGATTCTGCTAACTAACATTATGTGCATGAGTGGGTGGATGGGGAAAAATAAAATCAACTTCTCAAATGTAAGCTCTTCAGCAAGCATATATTTCACCAAAGGGGAAGACCTCCTCCCCTTGCGGATTCAAAATTTCCAAGAACGGCCCCCTCACACATGTGTCTTAGAGATATCATTTTATAGTTCTATTTTTCACAAAAAATGTAGCTTGTTTTGCCTTTCCATATTTCTTTTGCTTCTTAGATGGCACCTTTGGTTGTTTTTTGAAAACTTCAACAAACATACTACAGAATTGGCAACACCACCTTTCTGGGATTGCATTCTTCTTAAAACAGAAGAAGGCAGAGAAGTCAAATTAAACCACTTCCGCCGGTCACTGAGGAGAAACCACCAGTTTCGAAAATATCGGTATATGACCAGATTATATTTTAATGAGTTTCCCTCCCTATTGGAGATTCTCTCCCCTTTGGAGGAAATATAAGGCTTGCAGAAGGCTCATTTTGAGAAGCATTTATTTTATTTTTCCCCATCCACCCACCTCAAGCACATACTGTTAGTTTGGCAGAATCCTCTACCACTGGCAGATATGAATCTATCTCCCACGTATTTCTTCAATCTAAGACATAAGAGCAAGCTTTGTTTAGTAATACAATATTTCTTGCAGTCATTGCAACACCAAGCTTCTCTGTAATGTCCTGGAACGGTGCTCGGTACTTATCCTTGGAATTATTAGTTTGTGTATTTTAGTCCCATGAGCGGATTCATTCCAAAAACAGGCCTCAGCAACATGTTCTTAGTAGGATATATTTTCTATTTTTCACAAGAAAATTGTAGCTTGTTTTGCTCTTTCCATGATTTTCTTATGCTTCTTAGATGGCAACCTTTGGTTGGTTATTTTGAAAACTCCAACAAACATACTACAGTATTGCACACCAGCCATTTCTGTATTGATTCTTCTTAAAACTGAAAAGGCAGAGGAGTCAAATACCACTTGTCCGCGGTCACGAGGAGAAACACCAAGTTCGAAAATACGTATAAGACCAGGAGTTATATTAATTGAGTTTCCCTCCCTATGGAGGATGTCTCACCCCTTTGGTAGAATATAAGCTTGCAGAAGGCTCATATTGAGAAGCAATTTATTTATTTTTCCCCATCCACCCACTCAAGCACCTACTGGTAGTTGGCAGGAATCCTCACCACTGCGAGGTATGCAAATTGCGTATCTCCCCCCAAATACTTCAATCTAAAGACATAAGAGCAAGCTGTTTTTAATAATTCACTATTCTTGCAAGTCATTGCAACACCAAGCTGCTCTGTAAGTTGCTGGCAAACGGTGCGCGGTACAATATCCCTTGGAATTTATTAGTTGTTTGAATTTAACTCCCTTGCGGAGTCATTTCCCAAAACTGGCCCTCAGCACTGTGTCTTAAGAGGATATCTTTTTAATATATTCTATTTTCACAAAAAATGTTTAGCTTGTTTTGCCTCTTCATGATTTTCTTTCTTTAGCGTCTTAGGATGGCACCTTTGGTTGGTTTTTTTGGGGGAAAACTCAACAAACATACTACAGTATTGCAAACCAGCCTTTTCTGGGATTGCATTCTTCTTAAAACTGAAAAGGCAAGGATCAAATAACCCACTTTCTCGCGGTCACTGAGGAGAAACCCACCAGTTTCGAAATAATCGTATATGACCAGATATATATGTTAGTGAGTTTTCCTCCCTATTTGATGAGTCTCTCCCTTTTGAGAAAAAAGCTTGCTGAAGGCTCCATTTTGAGAGCCATTATTTTATGTTTCCCCATCCACCCACTCATAGCACATACTGATAGTTAGCAGAATCCTCTACCACTGCAGGTAAGAATTCGAATCTCCCCCTATGTCTTCAATCTAAGACATACGAGCAAGCTTTGTTTATAATGTCAATTTTCTTGCATTATAGCAACACCAAAGCAGCTCTGTAAGTTGCTGGGAACGGTGCGCGGTACTTTATCCTGGAATTTATAGTTTGTTGTATTTTAGTCCCTTGCGGATTCATTCAAGACCTGCCCTCAGCACTTGTGGTCTTAGAGGATATCTTTTATATATTTTTCTATATTTCCACAAGAAAAGTAGCTGTTTTGCTCTTTCATGATTTCTTTTGCTTCTAATGGCAACCTTTGGTTGGTTTTTTGAAAACTCAACAAACATACTAAAGGTATTGCACACCAAGCCTTTTCTGGGATTGCATTCTTCATTAAAACCTGAAAAGGCATGAAGGAGTCTAAAATACCACTTACCTTCCGCGGTCACTGAGAGAAACCACCAGTTTCGAAATAACGGTATATGACCATGAGTTATATGGTTAGTGAGTTTCTCCTCCCTCTTGGAGGATGTCTCTCCCCTTTGGAGATATAAGACTTGCTGAAGCTCATTTTGAGAAGCATTTATTTTATTTTTCCCCATCCACCCACTCAAGCACATACTGTTTAGTTAGCAAAAACCTCTACCACTCAGGAAAGAATGCGTATCTCCCCTATTTCTTCAATCTATGACATAAGAGCAAGCTTTTGTTTATAGTCAATATAGATAATAAAATATAGAAATAATATATATATAATATATATTATAAATATTAATATATATATACTGAGAGGCAATGAAAACGCGAATCCCCCATTTCGTCCCCGAAAAATGTCACCTCAGGCAAAATAAATGTGAATTATTCACGGAGGCATGCAACCTATCACGCGTATGTTGCATAGCGACTATCTGTATTGAACAGGCACAGTTGGGTGCATGACGTCATGATAAACCACACCAACAGCATCTTTTACTGATAACTCAAAACCCTAGCTAGACACAAGCATACTGTGAATGCATGCAAACAGCCCATGACTGTCCCCTATAAAATAACACACATTGGCGTTTTACTGACAAGCTCGGACGCAACCAAGCCGACGGTTCAACTACAGACCACAGAAATCAAGGCCAATTGGCATGCTGAGGGGCAGGCACTGCTCACTCAGGGCCCGCACAACATTTCAATGTACCGGCCATCATACCATAACACCTCTTGCTACTCGGCACCAAACACTGAAGTGTAAACGAACCGACCACTGCCCCAGGCTCCAACGTGTGACGACGGCACGATCAGACCGCTACAATTCACGCAGCACCTCCTGAATCGGTTTCCGAGCCAGTTCTGCACAAACAGCCCGCAACACTATTGGGAACTAGAAAAATACCAATCATCAAGCCGACCATGCGTCGGCGTCTGGCATGCATCAGGGCTACGGGCACGTCCCGACCAAACCAAGATCAGATCTTCACCCAACGCCATCGACTAAGCACGCCAGCCGATGGTCTGCCGTCAGGTGGCTATCTGGGTGAAGCAGGTTTGGGGGAATGTTGTTTTTTTTTCGGATGAATCCCCGAGAGTCAATGTCTCTTTCTTCCCGCGGATGGCCGTGATCGTGTGTATCAACGTCAGGGAACGTTTGGCGCAAACCCGTGTCATTGAGCGAGATCGTTATGGGGTGGAGGGTAAATGGTCTGGGGTGCCCAAAAATCTCTAATTTCGATCCGGAGTTTGTGTTGTGCCAAGGCAACTTGACGGCAAAAGAGCGTTTATATTGACACTGTTCTTGAGCCAGATCTTCTTCCTCTCTGGAGACAGCATGTGAGCAAAGACTAAGATTCAATCGAGCAGACACTTCTCGAAACCACCACACAGCCCTTCTGTTTCTCAACAACCAATTTCCTTCGGGACAGTAAGTGGATGTCATGCAGTGGCCCTCCGGTCCCCAGACATGAATTTCCCATTGAACATATTGTGGGGACGAACTTGGACGAACCTGTGCAAGGTCAGCAGAATCCCCCAACTACCGTTCTGAGCTCACCCACTCATTGCAGCAACACTGGAACGTGATACCGAACCGTATCAACCGACGTCTGTGCGCTTCCACTACCCCGACTTTTGCAAGCTGTTGTTTCGTGCTCAAGGGGGGACAGCACCTCAGATATTGAACAGTGTATATACCGTCTGTCCGCGCCTAAAAATGGGCTTCACTTCACGAATGTGGCACCTGAAATAGGCAAACTAAGTACAGTTGATCGCACGTTTGTCACACGTATTTGCTTTATGTGTGGTTTGTTTCATTTCATCAAATTTGTCAGTTGACAATGAATTGCTTTTCTTTGCCTCTCAGTATATATAAAGAACAATATATATTATATAAATTAAAATAAATATAGAGGGGAAGGATTGGGTGTAGGGGGGGGGGGGGGGGAAGGGTATTTATAAAATATGCTGGTAAGGTATGTTGTACACAATTTGGTCTTGGGGTAAGCAAGGCTGGGTGCTCAACCATGCGGAGCAGCTGAAAAACATATATAGGTTCTAGGCGGTCGATTGAGGTTCATTACGAGGGGATTGGCACGGGATCTGCAACGAGAGGAAGGACCTCGAAACAAGTTTGTCGTCCCGGTTTTAAGATTTGCTTTAACATATTTATATATATATATATATATATATATTAAAATCAAGTTTAAAAAAGCCACTAAACTTAAAAAGTGCTCAACTGGCGATGTAGTGAAAGCGACATACCAATTTAAATAGGATTTTACAATCCTTTTTAAACTGAAAGGTATATATATATATATATATATAAGAGAAATATATATATATATATAGTAAATATATAAGGTATATAAATAAATATATATAAGTAATAATATAAAATATATAAATATATATATACATATAATATATATATAAAATATAAATATATAAATATATATGTTATAAATATATATATAAGTATAGTATATATAAATATATATATACGGCAGAGATGAGAGAGAGAGAGAGAGAAGAGGAGAGAGAGAGAGAGAGAGAAGAGAGAGAGAGAGAGAAAGAATTATAGAATAAAAGTTTCAGGAAGCTTTAGACAGTATAAAATTATCTCAAAAGTACATCTAATCAAACTACCGTCTATCTATCTATCTAAATCTATCTATCTATCTATCTATCTATCTATCTATCTAACACACCACACACACACACGAAACGACCACACACAACCAACGCACGCACGCACACACACACACACAACACACACATCACACACACACACACACACACACGCACACACACAACACACACACAGTGCACACACACACACACACACACCACACCGACACACACACACACACACACACACACACCCACATCCTCCGCAGTCTAAAATCAAAAGAAACAGGATGCCAAGGTCTGCATCAGTCACATGTCAATAAATGAAGATCACCTAACCCCCCACAGAGCAAATACGACGTCTAATAATGCACGATTGGCAGTTTCTTCTTCCTCTTCTTCTTTCTTCTTCTTCTGCCTGGCGCAGGTGAACACCCGCGGACACTCCCTTTATGGACAGGGCAAGATAAATCCAATCCCCATCTAACCCCAACAAAGGGATGGAGTTTTGTGGTGTATTACCGGTTTATATTTCATCCCGCCAATTAAGGCAGCCATACTCCATCATCGTGGAAGGTGCATGCTATGTGTAACGTGTCATCCATCCAACGGCAAACTGGCCTCTCTTCCGAAAGTTGGTGATGGGATTTTTACATGTGTGGCAAATGTTTATGCGTGCGTTCACACAACGGAACCTCGGTTATAGGTCTCATTCGAAGGACTGAATGGAAATGGAGTCAGACTAATGTTAACTTCGAGGGAAAAATCCCCCTTGTATCCGAAACGACCGCGGAGATCGAACCCGCAAGCCCTTGGATAACGATCCCCCGTCGCTCTAACCCTGAGCTAATTCCGGCCCCCCTCCCACTATTAGCAACAATTAAAAGCTCACAACAGTTTACAACTTTTATAAACGTACCACACATAAATGAAAGCTGAATTCTCAGAAACCAATAGAAAAAAAGAAAGATAAGAAGAGGAAGAAAACCCCTAGTGACAAATAGGGATAGAACAAGGGAACAAGAGGAAGGAAAGATGGAGGAGGGGGGGGGGGGGGGGGCGGAGAGGGGAGGGGGGGGTGGATGCGAAGCTTTTAGCTGTGTGTTTGCACAAGTGCCAGAGATAGGTTTACACTAAAAAGCAGCATAACCCGGTCATGCAGAGCATTTGGCTGAACACGGCCAGTTCTGGTCATGATTAGGCGCTGAAAGCCCATCAATCCAATCGTTGTCGGAGTATTTCATTAAGAGGGCAGCAGGTGTTATTTCATCTGTCGTTGGGAGGGATTACCTTGCTAAATATTACTGTCAGAAGTACGTTTGCTGCTTCCGCAAAATGCTATCACAGGCATCGGATTTTTTTTTTAGTGTGTTTGAGAGAAGATCCGCAATCAATCTCATCTGTCGATCTGCCATCTATCTATTTATCCCATTTAACTAGAATAAATGTATGTAAAGTATGGTATGTATGTATGTATGATGTATGTATGTAGATGTATGTATGTATACCGCATGCCTGCTGCAAGCATGTAGCATGTAATGATGTATGTAAGGGGGGGGTGTATGTATGTATGTATGTATTATGTATGTATGTATGAATGTATGCCTGCATGCATGCATGTAAGTATTATGCATGCTTGAATGAATGCATCTATACATGCATATACACAAAAACCAAGTTGTACATTTTGTTTTTAACTAAATAGCTTTGCACAACAAGCATGGCTATCAAAGTCAGTCAAGCACCCCTGAGTGAAGCACAGCACCGGCTTCTGTGCAGCACAGATGACATCCAATATGTATGGTTGAGGCCAGTACTTTTGTAGTATCCCACTTGCACCTTTCAGACGTGTTCTTGTTCTCTTCACCCACTTGTTCCTACCATTAGAACTGTTAACGCTCTAGCGCAAAGGTCTAGTCTTCCTGTAGCTTAAACCCACAGAGACAAGCCTAAAAAGCCAAAAATTCACTTGCAAAATAAAATACAATCAAAACTTCATGATTGTAAGCGGATTGATTAATCAACCGTGCATCGAATCTTTTATTCATGTTAAAACATTACACACAATTCGGAACACTGTAGTAGGCGATGCGCGTGCATGCACACAAGCATACGACAGACCCTGTCTCTACTCTCTCTCTCTCTCTGTATATATATATATATATAGTATATATTATATATATATATATATAAATATATTATATATATAAATATAGTATCATATATATATATATAATAGATAATATATATATATAATAAGTATATAAATGAAAGATATCATTAGAGCCTAAAAAGATTTAAAAAATTGCACGATCCCCTTGGGGAGCAACATTTTGGTCAATGATGTTAAAAAGGAAGGTTAAAACTCAAGTTAAAACTCGACAAATTTTGGGGGGTGTCCTCGGCCGTGTGCGCTGTCATCAGATGATTTTTGTTTGCCCACCGCCGATGTTATATAGCGGTGTGGGCTCAAACTTGCGGTTGTTACACGTGCGGGTTGGCTGCACGTGTTTTATTCTGGGGCTTTCAGGTTTTGTTTTGGATGTTTTCACTAACAACGATTTCCATTTATTATGGGCTGCAGTTGTATAACTTATTTTCTGTTTTGGTGTGTATAAAAAGAGCTAAGTGTGTTTGCATAGTATTAACCATGTTTTTCAGTTAAACATAGTTGCACCATTTGAAACATTGCTGTATGGTGATGCCTCTTTATGATTTTTCCATATATATTGTAGCTTTTTTTTGCGTCAAGTAAGTTTCCAGAAATATTTGCTCAGTTCTGTTTGGTTTTTATATTTTCTTTTAATGAAATGACTGTTGGGTTGCAATAACTGGTTTTGAAGTGTTTTCATGATCCCTATGTGTTTCTATTTTTCATTTTCGTGATGTACAGTAGCCTGGTATACAATGTTGGTTGTGGAGACATTTATTGGTTTAGTGGGGCACTGCTGCTCCTTTCTCGTGCAATTGCAAGAGATTTCCTTTCTTCACCCTTCTTTGCTGGTGTTGATTTCATTTATGGATGCGTCAATCAGATTTGAGGTTGGGCATACATGAGTACGATAGTTTGAGACAGTGTTTTTTGTTAAATATTTTGACGTTATGTGCTCTTTTGGGAAATGAAGTTGCTAGGAATTGTGAAGAAATTCCTTTCCCTATGTTTTGTTCTGATTTCCCGTCGTATGGGGGTTATACCTATGGATTTTTCTTCTCCAATTTTTCTTGCTTTAATTTGTGTTGTTGTCACGGGTTTGTATTGTAGTTTTGTAAATTGAATCCACGTTGTTTGTATGCCACCTGAATTCCACTGCTGCATTGATGAACACTCTCTCATTGCATACTGGTTAGATATCTCATGTTTATATTGCCATGGGGTATGGTCTTTAATACAGATGGTGGAGGTTACATTTGTGTTACATAAAGAGTTGGTATCGTTGGGTTTCTTGTAAAGGGTTTATATATAAGGTTGTTTGAGGTCCAGTGGTTATGCAAAGTAGTTCACTACCTTATTGTTTTGCTTCCAATGGTGATCTATTAAGTTATGGTTTTGGAAGATTTAGCATGTATCTTTCTTCTTGTATGCGATGTTCTTGGTTGTTTTGTTAGTAGCAGCAAGGCATACGACTCTGTACAGTCCGACTTGTTTCCGAGTTTTTTCTTGATGTTTGGACAGCATGAATAGTCCGACCAGTCTCACATGTTTCTTTCTTCTGCAACGATCATCTTGAACCCATGGTTACGTCGATATGTTAGTTTTCTGATGGTTTTCCTGATCCAGGTTTCATTTCTGCTGTGAAGTAATGTTTTTTCTGGTGTGGAGAATGATTTCCATTTCTGACCCTGTTTATTCTGTTGGTTACTGCAAAACTTCAGGGCTTGTAAACCCCATGCATGAGATGAGAGAACTACTCTCCAAAGCCATGAAGTTTGCCAGTAACCACACAGACAAAAACAGGGTCAAAAATGGAAATCATTCTCCACACCAAGAAAACATTACTACACAGCAGAAATGAAACCTGGATCATGAAAACCAACAGAACTCAACATTCGACGTAACCATGGGTTTCTATATGATGGTGCCAGAAACATGTGAACAGTCGGACTATACATGCTGTCCTACAACATGAAAAAACTCGGAAGAACAAGTCGGACGTACAGAGGACATGCCTTGCTTGCATAAAAACAACCCAAGGAACCATCGGAGAAACACGAAGGAAAGAACTATGCAAAATCTTTCCAAAACCACACCCCATAAAGATCACCATTGAAGCACACTAAAAAGGTAGTGAACTACTTTAGACATAACACTGGACCCAACAACCATATATATAAACCATACAAGAAACCCAACGAATTCACCTCTTTAGTAACACACAAAAGTAACCATCCACCATCTGTAATAGAAGACCATACCCCTGGCCATAACAAGAGGACTATCAAACATTCATGCAATGAGAAGTGTTCAATCAATGTCAGCAGTGGAATCAGGAGGCACACAAACAAGGGATACAATTACAACTACAATACAACCTCGACAACAACACAAAAAAAAGCAAGAAAAATAGGAGAAGAAAAATCTTATGGTATAACCCCGCCATACGACGGGGGGGGAAACTCAAAACTAACATAGGGAAGAGAATTCTTCAAATCCCTAGCAACTCATTTCCAAAATAGCACAACAGTCCCAAAATTTAACAAAAACCTGTCATACTAACGATACACATGTATGCCCAACCTCAAAAAACCTGATTGACGCATCCAATAAAAATGAAAATCAACACAGCAAAGAAGGGTGAAGAAAGGAAATCTTGCAATTGCACGAGAAAGAGCAGTGCCCACTAAACAATAAAGTCTCCACAACAACATTGTATACCAGGCTCCTGGTAACATCAAAAATGAAAAAGAAACATATATCATAGGGATCACTTAAAACTCCTTCAAAACAGATATCAAACCACAAACAGTCATTCAATAAAGAAAAAATATAAAACCAAACAGAACTGAGCAAATATATCTGGAAACTTAAAGCCGCAAAAACAAGCTACAATATATCTGGCAAATCAAAAACCGCAGCACACCATACAGAAATGTTTCAGAAAAGGTGCAACCTATGTTTAACTGAAAATGGTTAATATCTAAGCAAACCACACTTAGCAACTTTAAACACCAAACAGAAATAAACAACTGCAGGCATAAATAAATCGTTGCTTAGTTGAACACATCCAAAACAAAAACCTGAAAGCCCCAAAAAACACGTGCAGCCAACCCGCACGTGCTAACAACCGCATACGTGAGCCACACGCTATATAACATCGCGAGGCAAACAAAAATATCCAGATGACAGCTCAACGCCCAGAAACAAATTGTCGAGTTTTAACCTTGATTTATAAACCTACGCTTTTTAACATCATTGACAATGTTGCAGCCCCAAGTGTCGAGCACTTTTAAAATCATTTTAGGCTCTCTGATTTATTCATCTTGATTTGCTCCTCCTACGGGTTGAGTCACTGGTGGCCCGAAAGATTTTAAAATGGAGGAAATCAATTTTAGAGGCTATCAACAAAAAACCTAACCGTTCCTAACCCACATACAACTATAAAAATGATTAATAGAAACAAACCGAACAGTTCGTACGCAATAGTGATATGGAAAAGCATTCATTTTCCTGCAACCCGTGACTGCAAAAAAAGAGGGACAAAACACCTTACGATTTCAAACCATGGCGATCACCACCAGTTCATAGACGATATGAAACCCTTTGAAGAACAAATGAACAAGAATGATACCCATATTGAATTCAAATAAACTAACAACGATTACGCAAACAACATTAAAAAACCAATAAAACAAGTACAAAATTGACAAAAAATAATTTTAAAGGCTGACAAAACTAGGCAATATACTACAAAATGCGGAACCAAAGGATTATTCTCAACTCCTTTACAAAAACAACCAGAAAAACTACAAAAAAGCTGACAAACTATACATGACAAAGTATCCTCACTAAAGATAAAGACTTCCAGAGCGCATAGACCTAAAAGTGACAGGATAGAAGCGACAGGCAACAAATGAAGCTTTCATAACACTCAAAGGACCACAGCCAATTTTCATAACAATCCAACATGCAGACTACGTAAACCATCGAAATCTGAATTAGGCAAAAATAAGCAAGAAAATTCTGGAAAAAATAACAAAGACATAAAATCAAACTCTGATTAACAACCTCTGGAAGAACACATAACGAAGTATCCAATGTTCAAAAAACTCAATAAACAAAGTAATCCAGTATTTATCACATTTGACATAGTAGACTTTTTACCCATCCATAGATGAGAACTACTCACCAAGCCCCTGAAGATTGCCAGTAACCACACAGACAAAACAGGTCAGAAATGGAAATCATTCTCCACACCCAAAAACATTACCTACACTGCAGAAATGAAACCTCGATCAGGAAAACCAACAGAAACTCAACATTCGACGTAAACCATGGGGTTCATATGATGGTGCAGAACATGTGAACTGGTCGACTAATCAAGGCTGTCCCAACATCAAGAAAAACGTCGGAAAAACAAGTCGGACATGTATCAGAGACGATGGCCTTGCAGCACAACAAACAACCCAAGAACCATCGAAAACAAGAAAGAAGAACATCAAAATCTTCCAAAACACAACATAAAGGATCACTCAATGAAAGCAAACAAAAAGGTAGCCTGAACTACTTAATAGACATAACACTGGACCTCAACAACAAAAATCTAAACCATACAAAAACCCATCGATACACCCTTTATGTACACGGACCAAAAGTAACCATCCACCACGGATATTAAAAAGACCATACCCCATGGCATAAAAGACAAGAGACTATCAAACCTGTCATGCATGAGAGAGTGTTCAACAAAGCAGCAGTGGGATACCAGTAGGCCCTACAAACAATTTGGATAAATTACAAACTACAATACACCCGACAACCAACACAATCAAAGCAGAAAAAAAGTAGAAAGAAAAATCATATGGTATAACCCCCCATACTACGTGGAAACTCAAAACAAACAAAGGGAAAAGAAATTCGTTCAAATCCTAGCAACTTCATTTCCCAAAAGACACAAACTGACCAAAATATTTAACCAACAACTCTTTTTGGGGGGGGGGGGGGTCCAAACTACGTACTCATGTATGGCCCAAACTCCAAAACCGATTGACGCATCCAATAAAAATGAAAATCAACACAGCAAAGAAGGTTGAGGAAAGGAAATCAGCAAAAGCACTAGAAAGAGAGCAGTTTGCTCAATTAAACATAAAAATTCACCACCACAACAACAAATGTATACCAGGCTACTGTAAAAATCAGAAAATGAAAAAGAAACATACAAAGGGATCACAGAAAACCACTTCAAAAACCAATATGCAAACCACAAGACAAAGTCATTCAATAAAGAAAATATAAAAACCAAACAAACTGAGCAAATATATCTGGAACTTAAAGACGCAAAAACAAGCTAACAATATATCCCGGAAAATCATAAAAAGAGCATCACCATACAGCAATGTTTCAAAAATTGCAACCATATGTTTTAACTGAAAATGGTTAATACATGCAAACCACACTTAGCAACTTAAACACCAAAACGAAAAGGTCACAACTGCATGCATAATGGAAAATCGTTTGTTAGTGAACAACAACCAAAACAAAAACCTGAAGCCCCAAAAATAAAACACGTGCAGCCAACCCGCACGTGCAACAACCGAAACGAGAGCCCACACGCTGATAAAAAAATCGGCGGTGGCAAACAAAAATCATACGCTGATGACAGGCGAACGCCGCTAGAAACAAATTTGGTCGAGTTACTTTAAACCATGAGTTAATAACCTTTTCCTTTTTAACTCATTGATAATATATATATATATATATATATATAAATATATATATATATATACATACATACGTAACCTGTATATGCACAACATAAACAGTGAAGTCTGTGCAACCTATAACATTTACGTAAGCACCCTACAAACAACACTGTTTCGACCATCAGTGTAGACAACCCAGCTACTAAATATTCTGGATTAGGTGCAATAGTAAATTAAAATGACTTGGTTAAAAAACCAGCGTATATTTTTTTTCAGTTTGTGTCATTTGATAACACACGTTCCTTACATGACTTCTATTTAGATAATCGCATGAAGTTAAATTCGTTTATATACATAGAAAAGGCTCACAATTTTTCCTCCTCCACCTTAAACAAACTGTCACAAGTAAAAGTACTGCAGAAGAGAGGAGAGAGAGAGAGAGAGGAGAGAGAGAAAAAGAAGAGAGAGAAGAGAGAGAGAGAGAGAGAGAGAGAGAGAGAGAGAAGTGTCCTGAAACGAGATTGTAAAGTGACGTGTCGCACGTGCCGTTCAACCTGCACTTTTCTACCCAACCCCAGCCACTGAAGATTTTTCTCTCACCCAGCTCATAACTGGTAAACAGCTCGAGACATGAGACTCTCTCAGATGTTTCCAATACCGTCATGAATGGAAACGCCACTTGACAGCATTATTATCCAAAGCAAGAGAATTTATATTCCCAAACAAGAGACAGTCAGTATTCCAAAACAGATAATGTCAGTTTTCCAAACAGAGAATGTCAGTTTCCAAAACAAGGAATGCAGTTCCCAAACATAGAATGTCAGTTTCTCAAACAAGATAATGTCAGTCCAAACAGATGAATGTCAGTTTCCAAACAGAGAATGTCCCATGAAATGGGAAACACGTAAATTCGCTTAGTAAGTGTCCAGACAATATGACAGTTGACAGCAGCAAACTGTGTGTGAGTGTGTGTGTGTGAGTGTGTGTGTGTGTGTGTGTGTGTGTGTTGTGTGTGTTGTGTGTGGTGTGGGTGAGTGTATGTGTGTGTGTGTGTGTTGGGTGTGTGTGTGTGTGTGTGCATGCGTGCGCGCACGCGCGCGCGCTGCGCGCGTGTGTGTGTGTGTGTGTAGTGTGTGTGTGTGGAGTGTGTGTTGTGTGTGTGTGTGTGTGGTTTTGTTATGTCTTAAAAATTTTTAAGGGGGAAAACCCCTGAAATGCCTTTTCCAAAAAACTTAAAAAGAAGGATCGCAGTTGGGGGCCTGGGTTCCCCCCAAGTGAAATATGCTTCTGGGGGTTTTTGAACAAGCGCCCCCGATTTCACAGTTTAAAAAATGTAAAAGCATCATTCTAACGGGCCCGAAAACATTTCTCTTATACCGTTTTTCCTTTTATCAGTTTTATGCCCATTGGCTTGAAGGGGAAGTTTTGAACCATGTGAAAAGTTTTTTTTTGTCCCGGGGTTGTGGGCTTTGGGGGAAAGGGGGGGAGAAGCACTACGAGGGTTTTTTTTTCACCCCCCAAAAGATAAAGCTTCCAAAAATTTGGGAAAAGGACGCAGGGTTCTTTGTTTCCCCAAACTTGGGGGGGCTTCCCCCAACCTGTAAGAAATGGAGATGGGTACCTGGCATTTTGGAAAATGAAAAGATTCTCTCTCTCTGTCTCTCTCTGTCTCTCCCCTTTTCTTTTTCTCTTTTCCCTCTTCTCTCCCCTCTCCTCTCTCCCCCTTTTCTCCTCTCTCTCTCTCTCTCCCTTTCCCCCGTCTTGGGCTTTCACCCCTTTCTTTTTTTCCCTCACCCGGGCTCCCCGCCTCTGTTTTCTTTCGCAAGTCTCTTTAAAAACCCCCTTTTTTGTCCCCTCTCTCATTTTGTTTCCCCACACACAAAACACACCACCACACACACACACAACACCACCCACACACACCACCACACACACAAACACACCACACACACCCCACACACCCCCCACACTGTCCCCTTTCTCTTTCTACAATGTTTTCTTTTAAATCCGTCTTTCTGTCCTTTTCTTTTTTTTGATAAGCCCGTTTTTGGGAAAATTTTTATCCCTTCCCCCTGTTACTTTGCACTTTGGAATGAAAACCCCGGGGCTTTTATATATCGTTTTCTTCCATATTTTACTCCCATCTTTAAGGGGAAATTACCCCTTCAAACACAAAAGCCCTTACCCCTAATTTCCACTTTTTTTTGGGTTTTAAAATTTTTTTATATGCTGATTTTGCACCTTTGAATCTCTGAGGGTTTTGATGGAGATTTCTACTTTGATTGATTTTTATCTTAAAATTTTCTAAGAAATTCAAAAAATGGGCCCCGTTGTTCAAAAATGGGTGATGACAATTTTTATTGGGTTTGGGTGCAAAAATTTAAATTTTATTTCAAACAGGGAAAAATGAAACCCCCCCATTCCCTTTTTCATCGAAATTTGATAAGATAAGTGCTTTCTTACAGAGAATGGGTTTTTTCTTTTTCTGTTGAAAAAATCAATGATGGGATTTAGTGGGTACCCCCCCAGAAATTTCCTAGTTTTTTTTATCCCCCGGGGCTGAGCACCCTTAAAGACTCACAAAATTTTAGGGGTCTATTTTACATCAAAATTATCTGGAAAATTTCACCTTGAAAACAGGGCAAACAAAAGCTCAAAAAAACTTAAAAATTTTCTTAAAATTATAAGCAAAAACCAAATTGGGTAAAGGAAACAAAAAGTTTGAACTCTTTTTGCAACATCTTTGGGTTTGAACAAAAACTGACTTACGGGCAAAATTTATTTTTTTTGCTCCTAAATTCTTATAAGAAATTTCAAAGTATTGACTCTAAGGCCCCCACCCAAAATTTGTTTGGGGGTTTTTGTCCACACTCCCATATTTGCTAAGTAAAGGGGGGGTTGGGTGTTCAAATTTTTAAAAAATTTTCGAGGGAAATGTCTTTACAAAAAACATTAAAAGAAGCAGTGCGTTGAAAATGTCAACGTGAATGAAAATGTACTTGATCGTCTTCAATTTCCAAAAAGAGCAAAAGGGCCTTTAAAAACTTTTCAACAATTTTTCCCCTTTTACTTCAGATTTTTCACAGTAGATTAAATCGAAAAAACTAAAGGGTATAGGGAAGCGTTCGTTACTTCCTCCAATTTTCCATTTGGGAAAGGGAAAAGACCCAAATTTTTAACCCTTTCCCAAGACCATCTAAAAAAGTGTAACCCTCAACTATTGCTTTTCTTTTTTGATCTCGTGTTCATTAAAATTTTTTGTAACCATTTGAAGGTATAAACCGATGGGTTTTCTTATTAAAACTAATGTGGCGGGTGCTGGGTTTGTAATACCTGGCCTTAAAGAAAGAAAAAAACGTTTTATATTGGGGGCGGTCATTCTGTTTTCCCCCCAGAACTGGTTTGCCCTTCTCATGGGTCGCGTACATTGGGTTTAAATTTTCCCAGGGGAAAAATTTTTCCCAAAACCCTTTTTTTTGTGACTCAAAATTTGTCTTATTTACACTTTAAAACCCTGAAATTCCCAGAGACAGAGTGCCCTTTGTATTGAAATTTAAAATTATACATTTTTTAATTCAAAAGGGTTCCCGTTTAAAATTTTCCCTTGGGGTTTCCCTCACTTGGGAATTTTTTGGAAAGAATGGGAGACAGAGTAGCTAGAAGGGGGTGCAGGCCAAAAAAATTTTGTTTGAAAAAGTTCTTTTTTCCTTTTTCTGTAAAGGGAAAGCAAAAATCTTTTAGAAAAAACACCCAAAAACCCCGGGGGGTTTTAATTTAAATCGGGCCCAACCCCTTTAAAAGGGGTCCCCTTTTTGTTGTTTTTTCCGGGGAAATTTTGTTTGTGTTTTAAAACCCTTTAAAAATAATTCCCTTAAAAGTAAATATGTTGATACTTTCAAAATGCTATGTTGGGGAAAACTTTTGACAAATTTATGTATATTTAAATTTTTCCCCCAAAGCACAGACTTAAACCCCAAATTTTAATTTTCCAGATAATCCTACAGTTATGATTTTAAACTCTAAAATTCAATCATTCATTTTTTTGGGTAAAGTATCAAAAAATTTACTTCGGGAGGGCCTATCGGGCCTTTTGTATGATAATTTTAGGGATTTTTTAAACAAAAATTGTTTTTGTTGTTAAGTCCAGTGTTTTGCTTTTTTTTTTAATTATGTTTTTTATTTGTAAATTTAAAATTTAATGCATCTTGAGTATATCATTTACAAATTAAAAATTTCTAAAAACCGCCCTGTGGGGAAAAAACTTTAAAAATAAAAAAACCCCCCCCCAAAAACACCCCCCCACACACCCCACACACTCTCTCTCTCTCTCTCTCCTCTCTCTTCTTTCCCCCCCTTTCTTCCCCTCTCACCCCCACACCCCCACCCCACACACACACACACACACACACCCAAAATCACACAAAACCACCCCCCACCCACCACACACAAACACGCCACACCATTTTTCCCTTTTCTGTCTCTCGTCTTCTCTCTTTCTGTGTTGTGGTGTGGTGTGTGTGTGTGTGTGTGGGGTGGGGTTTTGTGTGGTGTTGTGTGGGTTGTGTGTGTGTGTGTGTGTGTGTTTGGGCCCGTGTTTTTTTTGTGGGGTGTGGGGGGATGTGGTGTGGTGTTTTGAAAGGGGGGAGAAGGGGAGAGAGAGAGAAGAGAGGGGAGAATTTGAGAGAGAGAGAGAGAGAGGGGAGAGAGAGAGGAAGGGAGGGAAGTGTGTTTTTTTCGCCCCGCGCCCCGCGCGTGTGTGTTTGTGTAAAGGAGAGAGGGGAGAGAGAGAGGGGAGAGAGAGAAGAGAGAGAGAAGAGAAGAGAAGAGAATTGTGTATGTATGATTTTGGGGCGCGCTGCGGGATGGCTGGGTTACTGTCATTGTGTGTGTGGGTGTTGTGTTTGGGGTTTTTGTGTGTGTTGTGTGGGGTGTGTTTTGTGTGTGTGTGGTGTGTTTTTGTATGTGGTTTCGCAAGCGTGTGTGCGTGCGTCCGTGCGCGCGCGCCCCGCGCGCGCACTGTGGTGGGGGGGGTGTGTTGTGTGTGGTGCCGTTTCGTGCGTGCGGATGTGGGGCGCGTGCGTGCGGGGGGCGCACCTGCGCGGTGTGAGTTTTGGTGTGTCCGTTTTAATTTTAAAAATACCCCTTAAAACACACACCCCGCACACTCACACAACACACCCACACACACCGCAGGCCTGGTGCCCATTCACGCTTCTCAAAAACATTTTTTATATTCCAAAAACAGAGCCAAAACAGGACAGAAACAAACCCCCTTAATGGGTCCCCCCGGGAAAAATAACCCGCTTGTAAGTGCTTTCCACCAAACGACTAGCCATTCGTGCCCCTCCACATCGCAATACCCACCTCCGTTTCCCCACTCTTCAGTGGAACATTAAAAACATTCCAGGGGCCTTTCCCAAATCACTCAGCTCCGTTTGAAAACATTGATGTGACGTGCAAATTTTATATCTCTCCCCCCTTCAGAAATCTCCTTCTGTTTCAAAGGGAAAGGGGCAGGCTAAAATTGAAGAGGGGGCTCTTAAAAAAGCCCACGATACCCGCACAACGGCAAAGCACAACATACAAGAGGGGCCCTGAGGGGCGCGCGCGCGTTGTCCCGTGTGTGTGTTGGGGGTTTTTGTGGCGCGCGCGCGTGCGTGTGTGTTCAGTGTGTGTTGTGTGTGTGGGGGTTTTTGTGTGTGTGTGTGGGTGTAGTGTGTGTGGGGTGTGTGGGGTGTGTGTGTGTTGGGGGTTGGGTGTGTGTGTGTTTTGTGTGTTTTATGTAAATATGAAAAAAAAAAATTTTAAAAGAGGGGGAGAAAGAGCGACGGGGAGAGAGAAGAGAGGGGAGGGGGAGAGAGAGAGAGAGAGAGAGGGGAGAAGAGAGAGAAAAAGGGGAAAAGAGAGAGAAGAAAGGGGAGACGTGTCCAAACCCCTTTTTTACCGGTTCCCCATCCATTTCCCCCCCGCCCGGGGGAAAAAATTTTTTTTCCCTTCTTTTTTCCCAAAATTTTAAAATTTGCCTCTTTTTGCTCATTTACCCCAAAAAATTCGGCAGGGAAAGCCAAAAAGGTGGAAACCAAACTTCCAAAGACAAAAACCCCCGGGTTTTGGAAAAGGGAAAAAGGGGGTGATGTTCTGAGTACCCGACATTTTAACCTGATTGCCGTAAAAGTACGTGTGTGTGTGTGTGTGGTTTGTGTGTGGGTGTGTTGTTTGGGTGTGTGTGTGTGGGGTGTTTTGTTGGGTGGTGAGAGTGAGTTTGTGTTTTGTGTGTGGTGTGTGTGTGTGTGCGTTTTTGTGGGGGTGTGTGTGTGTGTGTGTGGGGGGTGTGTGGGTTGTGTGTTTGTTTTGTGTGTACGCGTGCGTGTGTTTGTTTTTTGGGGGTGGGGTTTTGTGTGTGTGTGTGTGTGTTGTGGTTGGGAGAAGAGAGAGAGAGCGAGAGAGAGGGGAAAAGGAAGAGTGGTTTTGTGTGTGTGTGTTTGTTGTGTGTGTTGTGTGTGTGTGTTTGGGGTGTGTGTGTGGGGTGTTTTGTAACTGTTTGCTCCATGTGCGTTTTGCGCGCGCGCGCGCGCGCGTGTGTGTGTGGTTTTGGGGTGTGAGTGTGTGTCCGGCCCCGCGCGGGCCGCGTGTGTGTGTGTCCCCCTTGGGATGGGATGTGCCCTTATTGTGTGGGTGCGTGGTGCGTGCGTTCGCGCAACATCCCTTCCACCTGATCATTCAAACCCCACTTTGACCCTTTTTTTTCTTTATTCCCCAAAGCTTTTCGTTTTAAGGGGCAGAAAGAAAAACTATTCATGACTTTTGCTTCACTGCACTTTAATACTCTGAAGAGGGAAAAACGGGGGTGGGCACGATCCAAAGGTTTTGGAGTGGATTTGCCCACCCGGAATCTTTTCCCCTTTCAGCTTTCTTTCTTTAAACTCCTCGTTTTTGTCACCTTTAAACAAAAAACTTTTTTACCCCCCCCTTGGGGCTCTGCTTCGTTTTGTTTTTCCGTCAATGGTGTCCGCCTTTTTTTTCAAAGGGAACCAGCTGTCAAATTCTATCAGATCCCCAAGTTTGTCTTTGAAAAAATTTTTTCTTAGATGTCTGGAAAAAAAATGAAGTCCCCACATCGACAAAAGGCCCAATGTTGAAAGTGGGTCGCTGGGTTTTTCTTGGGCGATATGAATTTTTGTGCCCCTGGTTTTTTGTCCCTGGGTAAAATGTGGGTTTTTTGTCTTTTTCTCTTCTCTCCTCTTTTCTCTCTCTCCCCTCTCTTTCCCCCTTCCTCTCTCTCTCTGTATTTCTTTAAGAAAGGGATGTTCCCTATGCATGCGGGGTCCCCCCCCCTCTCTCACCCACACACCACACCCACACCAAACACACACACCCACACACACACAAACACACAACCCCCACACGCCGCAGCACGCCCGCGCGCACCCACCCATCCACACTTAACATACCCCCAAAGTACCCTAAAACCCCACATCCCCGGGGGAGGAAGGGGGAGAGGGGAGAGGGGAGAGGGGGAGAGAGAGAGAGAGAGAGATAAAAAGGGGAGAAAAGAGAGGAAGAGAGAGAGGGGAGAGAGAAAAGAAGGGGAGATAGGGGGAAAAAGAGAGAGAGACAACAGTCTCTAAAACCCCTTTCACCCCGGCCCAGTTTTCACGTCTTTTAGAAAGGAAAATAAAATGTCTCCCCATAGGAAAACCACAAGTCCGAGGGTTTTTCCTCTCTGGTTTTAAAGGCTAGTTTATACTGCAAGACCCTTTTAACCCGGAGGACCAAAACTTGGGTTTCCCCTGACTAGAATAGCCTTTTTAAAAAAGAAATCTGTCCGGAAAAAATTTGGGAAACTTTGAAGGACACGATTTCCGAACCCGGGTCATTTAGTTTATAAGGAAAATCTGTGTGAGTGTCGGGGGGAGGGGTGGGGGGGGGGAGGGGGGAGACGGGGGCCCTTGGGAAATTTAAGCATTAGGAACTGCTGGGTTGTTGAAAAAAAACCCCAAACCCCTGTTAGGTAGGCACTCAAGGTCTGACCCTATTGGGGTAATGCGAAACTCACCACTCAGTCCCTAAACCCAACCCCCTTCTTCAATTCTCTCCTCTAGTTTTTAATTCATTTATTTCCCCCACTTCAAATATGCGTTTGTGTGGTCTCCCCAAAAAATTGGGTGTGGGGTAGCGTATAAGGTTGTCCGCACCAGTGACGCCTCCTTGTGAAACTGAAAATGAAACGGTCAGAACCCGTGCAATCTGTGCTATCCTGTGATTTAACAACCCTAGCCCAACTGTGCCGATCGTGCTATCCCCGTTTATGAAACCAAAGCCTAATTTAGAATGGCGATCTTGCTTCCTTTTGGGGGATCAACGCCTAGTCCCCTGAATGGGAAGTGTTTGCATGGAAAGGGTTTTGGGGGTTTAAAGGGGCCCCCCCGAGTGCAGCTTTCCCCTCCCCTTCGTCTACCCCGGGTGTTTAAAGCAAGAAAAAGAACTTTTGGGTGTCGTTCCCTGTTCAGTTTGTTCCCCCCTGTGAGAATCCTCCCCCCGTCCCCCCAACCACTTTCCCCTTTTTTTTCCCAAAAACTTACCCTTTGTTAGGAATACAAAAGGGGGGCACAATTCAGTTTTTTTTTTTTTTTTCTTAATTTTTTATTTGAAGGGTGAACGATGTCTCCCAACAAAGGGGCGAGTCAGAAAGAAAGCCAAATGCCCCTTGTCAACATTCATTCCCAAAATTCCTCCAGGGGGGGGCCGGGGGTTTTTATTGGGGGCCCGCTTCATCTACTTTTTTTTTCACTTCAATTTGGGGTTTTCCCGGGGGCTCTTCAATGCCGCTTTCCCTTTGTGGGTAACTTTTGCCTCTGCTTTCTCTCATTGATCTAAACGGTCGAATATATCCGGGTTTTTTTTCGGTCCTGGTCCCCTTTAAAAGCTTTAACCCCAAACCCAAAAAAGGTTCTATTATGCATGAATTTTTGGTGTGTGGCTTCTCCCCCAAAAAAAAGGAACCGTTCATCGAAAACTATTTTTTTTTTTCCTTTTTTTTTTTTCCCCCTTTTTATTACAGTGTTTGCTTGCTTGTATATGCTATGCACGTATGCCACAAAAAACATCCCAGTCGCGGGCCCATTTACAACAAGACAGCAGACAGACAGGCAGGCAGACAGACAGACAGACAGCAGACAGATCTCACACACATGCATGCGATCAAACACGCACGCACGCACGCATGCACACACACCCCACACACCACACACACACACCACAACACACAACTACACACCCCACACACATGCACACACGCACGCCGCACGCCATGCCGCACCCCCACACACACCACACACACACACACACACCACCCACACACCCACAACACCCCCACGCATGCAACACGCGCACGCTTTGCACACACAGACACACAGACACACACACACACACACACACCACACACAACACACCAAAACACCACACACACCAACACCCCACACGCACACCCCGACACATGCGCGTACGCATATGCATGCACCACTAACTCGTGTAGAAAGCGCATGGTAGTTGAACTGTTTGCATGTGTGGCGTCACTCTTGACATTACACTTGCACTCCAATCTATTCCCAGCTTTGACGTAAAGGTGCACTTTCCCCTGGGCTCGGCCCATTTGCTCTTTTCCTGTATGCAGCAAACACTGCATGATTCACACTGGAACAGGTACAATATAGCACATGACCATTATCAACTCCGTCATGGCTAAATCTTCTTTTTTTTGTCGGGAAATACTTTGGAAAAAGGGCCAGAACGTTGGGCAAGTTGTCAATGTTTATCTCCTGCTTTTACTTATAGAACACAGGATTGTTCAATCGCATTTTTTAAAACCATACTTTTAGAACATTGTTCTGAAGTTACTTATGTTTATTTTTTGCTTTTACTTTAAGACACAGGGTTGTAACATCCATTTTCAATACTTTATATTTTTGCCAGAAGACCCCAAAGATGTTTGTGTTATCACTGCTTTACTTTAAGACAGGATTGTTGAAGCAATTTTCAAAGTCCCTATTTTTTGTAGAAGACACCCCCCCCCCCCTCTCTCTCTCTCTCGTCATATTGCTCTCTCTTCTCCCTTCCTCCCTCCCTTTCTCTGTCTCGCTCAATAATTTCTTCTCTCTGAGACCACAGAGTAAATGAAAGCACGATGGAGAGAGAGAGAGAGAGAGAGAGAGAGAGAGAGGGCGAGAGAGAGAGAGAGAGAGAGAGAGAGGGAGAGAGAGAGAGCGAGAGAGGAGAGAAGGAGAGAGAGAGAGAGAGAGAGAGAGAGAGAGAGGGAGAGAGAGAGAGAAGAGAGAGAGAGAGAGAAGAGAGAGAGAGAGAAAGAGAGAGAGAGAGGTGAGGCGGAGAGAAAGAGAGAGAGAGAGGAGGTAGGGAGAGGAGAGAGAGAGAGAGGAGAGAGGAAGAGGAGAGAGAGAGAGAGAGAGAGAGAGAGAGAGAGCGAGAGAGAGAGAGAGGGGACAGAGAGAGAGAGGAGAGAGAGAGACGCCGACACTGTTCATGCAGGTAACCTCCCCATTCCACAGACTGAACAGCTGAAGACGTTTGTGTTACCCATTTTAATCAGCCACTCCAGACTCTCCACGAGCTTCAAAGCCTTCATGAGACAGAAGGCTACAGTAGGCTCCCTCCAGACTCTCCCACGAGTTTTCAAAAGCCTTCATGGGACAGAAGGCTGGAGGACAAAGTAGGTCCCTCCAGACTCTCTCATGAGTTTCAAAGCTTCATAATACAGAAGGTTAAGTACGCTCCTCAGACTCTCTCACGAGTTTCAAAGCCTTCATGAGCCAGAAGGCTAAAGTAGGCTCCCTCCAGGTTCTTGACGAGCTTCAAAGCTTCATGAGACAGAAGGCTAAAGTAGGCTCCCTCCAGACTCTCTCCGAGTTTCAAAGCCTTCACGAGACAGAGCTCAAGTAGGCTCCCTCCAGACTCTCTCCGTGTTCCAAGCCTTCACGAGACAAAAGGCTAAGTAGGTTCCTCCAGACTCTCCACGAGTTCCAAAGCCTTCACGAGACAGAAGGCTAAAGTAGGCTCCCTCCATGACTCTCTCAAGAGTTCCAAGCCTTCACGAGACAGAAGGCTATAGTAGGCTCCATCCAGACTCTTCAAGAGTTCCAAAGCCTTCATGAGACAGAAGGCTGGAGGACACAGTAGGCTTACGAACAAGACACAGCGCCTGTAAGAGGAAACAGGGCAATTATACTTGACGTGTATGTGACCTTCTTCTTCTTCTACTTCTTCTTTTCTTTCTTAGCTGTCACCTTCACCCAGTTGACGATTGTGACAGTAAAAAAGGGTTTCGGTGGCAACAGAATAATAATTATGAAGATGCTGCCTGCATCAACAGCTTGAAGTGGTGGGGAAGGGAAGGAAGGCTTGGGGCCACCTATCAATGTGTTCAGGCCTCTAGCAGAGGCAAGGTAGACCCTACTCCTTGTGGGTGGAAGGACACAGGTGCGGGTGTGTTGGTAAGTGTGGTGTGTGTAGTAGGAGAATTCGTTTTACGTTCGTCCACATATGTGGTGTGGGGAGTGGTGCATGTTGTGCGTGCGTGCGGCGTGCGTGCGTGCGTGCGTGTG
>JAFLJL010019279.1:33167-50667 GCA_018398815.1 Conus ventricosus
GTCAATGTTATCTCCTGCTTTTACTTATAGAACACAGGATTGTTCAATCGCATTTTGAAGACCATACTTTTAGAACATGTTCTGAAGTTATTATGTTTATTTCTTGCTTTTACTTTAAGACACAGGGTTGTAACATCACATTTTCAATACTTTATATTTTTGCAGAAGACGCCCCAAGATGTTAGTGTTATCTCCTGCTTTTACTTTAAGACAGGATTGTTGAAGCAATTTTTCAAAGTCCATATTTTTTGTAGAAGACACCCCCCCCCCCCTCTCTCCTCTCGTCATATTGCTCTCCCTTCCTCCCTTCCTCCTCCCTTTCTCTGTCTCGCTCAATAATTTCTTCTTCTGAGACACAGAGTAAATGAAAGACGATGAGAGAGAGAGAGAGAGAGAGAGAGTGAGAGAGAGAGAGAGAGAGAGAGAGGGAGATGAGAGAGAGAGAAGAGGAGAGAGAGAGAGAGGAGAGAGAGAGAGAGGAGAGAGAGAGAGAGAGAGAGAGAGAGGAGAATGAGAGAAGAGAGAGAGAGAGAGAGAGGAGGGAGAGAGAAGAGAGAGAGAGAGAGGAGAGAGAGAAGAAGAGAGAGAGAGAGAGGGCGAGAGAGAGAGAGAGAGAAAGAGAGAGAGATGAGAGGAGAACGAGAGAGAGAGAGAGTAAGAGAGAGAGAAGAGAGAGAGAGAGAGGGCGAGAGAGAGAGAGAGAGAGAGAAGAGAGAGAGAGGAGGAGAGAGAGAGAGAGACAGAGACAGAGAGACAGAGACAGAGACGCCGACACTGTTCATGCAGGTAAACATCCCATTCCACAGACGTGAACAGCTGAAGACGTTTGTGTTACCATTTTAATCAGCATCCAGACTCTCCCACGAGCTTCAAAGCCTTCAGTGAGACAGAAGGCTACAGTAGGATCCCCCAGACTCTCCACGAGTTTCAAAGCCTTCATGGGACAGAGGCTGGAGGACAAAGTAGGTTTCCTCCAGACTCTCCCACGAGCTTCAAAGCCTTCATGAGACAGAAGGCTAAAGTAGGCTCCCTCCAGACTCTCCCACGAGTTTCAAAGCCTTCATAATACGAAGGGGGCTGATGTACGCTCTCAGCTTTTACAAGATACCCAACCCCCATAGTCCGAAACTGTTTTGGGAAAAGTTTTCCCTGTGCTTTATCCTGGGGTGACCCAACCCCTTTAGTCGGAAACTGTTGGGAAAAAGTTTCCTGTGCTTTTTTCTGTGGTGATCAACGCCATAATCCAGAACTGTGCAGATTTTTGTGCTTTCCTGTGGTGATAAAAAGGGCCAAGTCCAGAAACTGGCAGATCTTTTGCTATCCTGGGGTGATCAACCCCCTAGTCCGGGAACTTGTTGCAGATCGTGCTTCCTGTGGTGATCAACGCCATATTCCAGAAAACCTGTCCCGTCTGTGCTATCTGTGATGATAAAACGCCAAAGTCCAGAACTGTGGCAGATCTGTCCCTATCCTGTTGATCAACGCCTAGCCCAGAACTGTGCAGATCTGTGCAACCCTGTGGGGGATAACGCCATTTCAGAACTGTGGGGGATCGTGCTTTTCCTTTTTGGTGTAAAACGCCTAGTCCAAATTTTCCCGATCTGTGTACCCTTTGGTGATCAACGAATAGTCCAAAACCCTTTTGAGATCTGGGCTACCCTTTTGGTGATAAACCCCATGCCCCAGAACTGTGCAGATCTGTGCTATCCTGGGGTGTCAACGCCTAGCCCAAAACTGGCAGATCTGTGTACCCTGTGGTGACAACCCATAGCCCAAAATTTTGCCGGGTTTGCAAAAACTTTTTTGGGGGTAAAAAAAAGGGCGTCCCCGGGTGCAGCCTAAAAACGGCTTCGTCTACCCGGGGGGTTTAAAAAGCCAACAGAACTTTGGATTGTTTTCCCTGTTTAAAAGTTTGTAAAACTGTGCGACTTTTTCCCCGGGGACCCGCCATACCCTTTAATTTCCAAATTCCTTTGGGGGATAAAAAGGGCCAACAAATTCAGTTTTTTATTTTGGGTTCCCTGGAAAAATTTGAATTTGAAGGGTGAAACCATGCCCCCACAGGTGCAAATTTTTCAAAAATTTGGGGAAAGGGGCGGGGTCCCCAGTCCCCCCCCTTTCCCCCCCCGGGAAATTTTTAAAAAAGGGGGAGGGGGTTATTTGTCCCCGGGGTTTCCCCCCCCCTTACTTTTTTTTCCCACAAAATTTTTTTTTGGGGGGTTTAAAAAAGGGGGCTTCCCCCATTTTTTGTTTTTTTTTCTCGGGTTTTTTTCTTTGGGGGGAAAATTGTTACGGGTGCAATTCTTTTTAAAAACCGGCTCCTCGGTCTTTTTAAAGTTTAAAGGGGGGCCCAAACAGATTCTTTTCCCCTTTTTGTTTTTTAAATTCTTTGTTTGGGGTTCCCCAAAAAAATTGGCCCCGTCCCCATTTGGCTCTTTTTTTTGTTTTCTTTTTTTTTTTTTGGGTAATTACGGGGTGTTGTTTTGGTTTCCGGGGTTTTTAAAATTTAAAAAGAACAAACAACATACCCTTTTTCTGTGGGTTCAAAAAACCTTTGGAACGATCTCGTCTGAAGCTATTTTTTTGTCTTTTTTTTTTTTCCATCTTTTGTATTCCCGGGGTTTGTTTTGCTTCTGTATATGCTAGACTTTGGCCCCAAAAAAAATAAACCGGCCGGGGGGCCCCATTTCCCAACAAGGGGCCAGACAGACGGGGCAGGAGACAGGACAGCCCGGGACAGGCAGGCAGATTTTCATACACACATGCATGCGATAAAACCCCACGCACGCCAGCATGAACACACCCCCCAACACCCCACACACACCCCCACACACCCCACATACCCCCACAAAACCCCCATGACACACGCACGCACGCCCCATGCCCCCCCCCCCCCACCCCCCCCCACCACACACACCCAAAACCCCAACACACACCCAAACACACCCCACACACCGATCCCACCCACGCACGCCCGAGCACCACAGACACCCACACACACACACAACACACACACACACACAAAACCACCCCACACACACAAAACACGCACCCCCCGACACATGCGGAAAGATAGGGCAGCACCACAACTCGTTTTTTAGAAAGCGCAGGGTTTGTTGAACATGTTTGCATGTGTGCGTCACATCTTGACTTACACTTGCCCCCCAAATAAATTCCCGCCTTTGGGAGGGAAAAGGGTTTGCCCTTCCCCCCTGGGCTCGGCCCCTTTTGCTCTTTTCCTGTATGCAGAAAAAACCTGCTGTTCACACTGGAACAGGTACAAATATGCTAGGGCCCCCTTATCAACCCGTATGGTTTTAAATTTTCAATTTTTTTTGGGTCGGGGAAAATTTTTTTGGAAAACCCACAGGGCAGAACTTTGGGGCAAGTTGTCAATGTTTATTCCCTGCTTTTATTTTATAGAACCCCGGGATTGTTCAATCGCTTTTTGGGAAGCCCATATTTTTAAAAAAATGTTCTGAAGTTACTTATGTTTTTTTTTGTTTTTTTACTTTAAGAGGGGGGGTTTTGAAACATAATTTCAATACTTTATTTTTTTGCAGAAGACCCCCAAAAGATGTTAGTGTTATCTCTCCCCCTTTTATTAAGACGGGAAATTGTTAAAGAAATTTTTCAAAGTCCTATTTTTTTTAGAAAGCCCCCCCCCCCCTCTCCCCCCTCGTCATATTGCTCCCCCTTCCCCCTTCCCTCCCTCCCTTTCTCTGTCTCCCCAAAATAATTTCTTCTCTCTGAGCCCAGGTAAATGAAAGACGAGAGGGGAGAGAGAAAAGAGGGAGGAGGGGAGAGAGAGGAGAAGAGGGGCGAGAGAGAGAGAGGGGGAGAGAGAGGAGAGAGAGAGAGAGAGAGGGGAGAGAGAAAAAAGAGGGGGGAGAGGGGGAAAAGGGAGAGAGAAGAGAGGGGAAAAAGAGATGAGGGGAAAAGAAAAAAGAGAGAGAGGGGGCGAGAGAGAGGGGGAGAGAAAGAGAGAGAGAGGGGAGGGAAAAGGAGAGGAGGAGAGAAAAGAGAAAAGAGAGGAGAGAGGGGGCGAGGGAGGAGTAGGAGAGAGAAAAGGGGAGAGAGGGAGAGAGAGAGGACCCCCGGACAGGGCCCGAGCCCGAGACCCCGCCCCGGTTCTGCTTTTTAAACCCCCCCATTCCCCCGACTTTAAAACAGTTTGAAGACGTTTGTGTTACCCATTTTAATCAGCCACCCCCAGACTTCCCCCGGCTTCAAAGCCTTCAGAGACAAAAGGTACATTTAGGACCCCCCGGGGACCCCCCCGGGGTTTAAAAAGGCCTTATGGGACAGAGGCTGGGGACAAGTAGGTTTCCTCCGGGCCTCCCACGGTTTCAAACCCTTAAAGGAGACAAAAAGGCAAAAGAAGGCCCCCTCCAGATTTCCCCAGGGGTTTTTAAAAAGCCTTCTATACAAAAGGAAAAGTACGCTCCCCCCAGACCCCTCTTCACAAATTTTCAAAGCCTTCATGGCCAGAAGGCAAAAGTAGGCCCCCTTTTCAGACTCCCCCAAAGTGTTTCAAAGCTTCTTTGAGACAAAAGGTGGAGGAAAAGTAGGCTCCCTCCAGATCTCTTAGGGTTTTTAAAGGCCCTTTCATGAGACAGAAGGCTGGAGGACAAATTAAGTTTCCGAAAAGACCCGCCCTGTAAAAAGAAAAAACGGCAATTATACTTGCGGTATGCGTTGTTCTTTTCTTTTTAGCTTTTCCCCTTCACCCTTTTTGGAGTGTGACATTTAAAAAAGGGGGTTTTTTCCGGTGGCAACAGAAAAAATTTAATTTAAAGGATGCTGCCTGCATCAACAGCTTGAAGTGGGGGGGAAGGGAAGGAAGGTTGGGGCCCCTATCAATGTGTTGGGTTTTGGGGGCCCCCAAGGGAAGGGACCCAAATCCTTGGTGGGGGGGGAAGGAAAAACAGGTGCTTTGTGTGTTGGTGGGGAGTGAGTAAACGTGAGTGGGGTGAGGGGGTGTGTGTGTGTGGTTGTGTGGGTGTGTGTGTGGTTTTGTGTGTGTTTGTGTATGTGTTTTTTTTTGGTGGGGTGTGTGGGTTTTGGTGTGTGTGTTTGTGGTCCCTTTTTGTGTGTGTGTGTGTTTTGTTGTTGTTGTTGTTCTGTTTTAGTTTTTTCCCAAAATTTACTTGATTTTTGGGGAAAAAAAAAGGGGAGGGGGGGGGGGGGGGGGGGGGGGGGAGGGGGGGGGAGGGGTAAAAAGGGTTTAACACTATGAGGTACAATAACAAACCTTTTTCTACAGCAATAAAAAAAAGTAGAAAACCCCTTTAAATCAAAGACTGAAAAAAAAAAAAAAAAAAAAAAAAAAAAACACCCAAAACACACCCCAAAAAAAAACCTCGAAAATGTAAACTCTTCGTTCATCGCCCCATGACTTTTATATGTTATAAATATTTGCCATTGGATTTTTAGTTTAAGGGGCCAAAAAAAAAAAGTCCCGTTTCACTTGTTGACAGTGACCAAAAAAAAAATTTTTGACTAGGCTGTAAGAGTTTTTTGGGGAAAGGGAATTTTTTCATTAATTTAACAAAAGAATGTGATCAGTTGATAGGGATGCCCACATTTTAAAATTTTTTTTTTTGACATACTTTTTTTTTTAAAAACAACCCTTTTCCATTACAGATAAAGGAAACCTTTTTCTGTCGTCTACGATAAATGTTTTGACCCATTTACTTCCCTTTCTAAATTTACTTCTTTTTTTATCTTTAAAACCCAAAAAACACCAGTTTCTCTTTCTATCAAATAAAAATTAAAAAAATTGTACTTTCCCCTGAAAAAGTATAGAACTCTGCTTTGGGGAAAATAGAAAAGCCCCAAAAAAATGCAAATTGAGATCGTTTTGCCCCTCTTTTTGCCGAACATAAACCCTTTTTCATTTAGTAAAAACCCCAGGTGGGAGGGCCCCCAAAAAGAAATGTTATTTCGTGTCTCTGGTGAGGGGAAGGGTTTTACAAATTTATTTATTTCAGTAAACCTCTCAGGTCGAATTAAAAATCAAAAATTTTTCATTGCAGTAAGAATGTTTGGAAATCTACGCATAAAACACTTTAAAAAAATTTTGAGGGAAATTTCAAAAACCATTTTAAAGCCAAAATTTGCAGTTAACCCGGGAGTAAATATAGATTTGTTTTTTCCAAATAATAGGATTTTTTTTGGGTTAAAGGGACCGGGGAAAAAAATGTTGCGGGCACCTGCATGTTCTTTGGCTTAATGACCCTCAGGTATATTTTAAAAGGGTTTGGGAATAGTGATCATGAAAATGCTTTTTTAAAATTGGAAAATAAAAATTTGTTTTTTCCCGGCCTTTTTTTAAAATTTCGTAGGGTCATACCCAAATTTGCTCGTATTATTTTTCCGGGGGGGATAGGGACACAAAAATTCTTTTTCCCAATAGATGTTTTTTAATTTATTGGGTTTCTAAAATCGGGGAAGTATATGTTTTTAGAGTCGTTTGAGAGGAATATTTTTACCCCTTTTTGGGAAATCAATGCCCCCGTTTAATATTTTTCCCGGGCCTATATTGTTACCCTATAGTAGAACTTCTTATAACAATTTGGTGCATGCAAGTTCCTTTTCTTCAGTGGGAAACTCCAGCAGCACTGTATGTTTTTTACAAGAGGCATGGACTGGGTAGTCCATGGCCTATTTTATATGCTTTGGGAAACCAAAATTTGAAGTTTTTTCAAATAAGTATTTGGGGGCTGAAGGGAAAACCCCCTTGTGCATACGTTAATTTTGATTAACCCCGTTCAGTGAAAGGTGCCCAAAAAAAACAAAGGGGTTCTGAGCCCAAGCATGTTTTAAAAATCTTTTAAAAGATTTAAACTTTTTCGAGCTTTTTTTAGAATTGTCTATATGAAAAATTTATGACAACTTTGGTGTTAAAATTTTCTCCCAAAGGAAATTTTTACTATTTTGGTAAAATTTGATTTGGGGATGCCCTTGACGGGGAATGAAGGATAATTTAATGGTCAGATCAGTATTAAAACCTCATTTTGTGTTTTTTCAGTTGTTTTTTGCCCCAAAACCCTTTTTTAGTTGTAAGCAGAAAAAAGGGGTTTAATTCTTTTTTATATAACTTTTTTTAAAATTAAATTTTTTGTCTGCAGATGTACATTTTTTTTAAAGTCACTTTCCCATTGCATATGTCATCTGCATATTGGGTAGTTCTATATTTTTTGTTAAATTTTTTTGGGGTTAAAAGAATAAGAATATAAAAAAGTTAAAAGGGGGAATTTACGACCCCTGAGGGAAAGCCCATGTGTAATTTCCTTCTCGTAGAAAAGGGTTCCCCACCCTTTGTTCTATTTTATTGTTTTCTAAGAAGTCTTTAAGAAACTCTAAAGTTTCCCGAAATCCAATCTTTTAAGTTTATAAAGCAACGGGGGAGTGCCATTCTTGATGTAAGCCCTTTTGGGGTATCAAAAAAGGGTTTCCAAGTAAACATTTTTCTCCCGGGAAAAATGATGTTTAATTTGAGTGTAATTTGACCCAAATGTTTTAAAAGATTTTTCCCTTTTGGAAAAAATGCTTGGGTTTGTTGGGATAAATCTGTTCTTTTTTACAAACCCTGTTTGCCTTTTTTCCAAAAAAAATTGTTTCATAAAGTTTTTCCCGGGCATGAGAAGTTTTAAAGAAAAAAGGTCTGTAATATCTATTCTTTCTTTTTGTTTTACCTTTTGTGAAACGGTAAATTACTGATTTTTTTCCTTTTTTGTGGCAAAAAACCTGAACTCCCGATTTTTTTAAAAATACTTAAATAAAATGTTGTCCATTTGTCTGGAAAAAGTTTAATCATTTCATTTTGAAAAAAGGGGTCCATCCCCAAAAGCTGTTTTTTTATTTGGTAGGAATCTTTTGGGCCTTTTTCAAACTCTTTGGAATGTAATTGGGGCGTTGTGTTTGTTGTGTCATTACGATACATCATTAAAGACATGGGGGACTTTTCCTTCGAATTTTTTTTGGGTTTTTAGACAAACCCCTCTAAACCCGCTTACCCTTTAGCAATGGGTTTACAAAACGTTCCCGCTTTGTCGCGGGGTTTATGGTTAAATTATTTTATCAAGAATAAAGGGGTACTTGGGGTTTGATTCCCCTTTTTTTTCGGTTTTATCTTTTCCATACATTTACTATCTTTTTGATCGAATGTGTTTTTTTGCAAAAATCATCCCAAAAAAAACCGGGTTTTGGGTTTTTTCCCTAAACCGTTTTTATGAAAATTTTAGTGTTTTATTTCTTGAAAAATTTTTTATCTACCATTTTTTATCTTTCTTTTTTAAGTGCCGTATTCTTTTAACCCTTTTTTTTTCTTTAACTGCCTTATCGCAATCTTCAGTCCCCCAAACATTACCGAGATGTTTATCCCCCGATCCAGATTTTTCAATTTTTTTAAAAAATAAACCAGCACCTTTTAGAAAAGGGAAATAAAAACATTTCATACTTTTTCTCCCTACATTATCTGGGGACAAGCTTATGTCTAGATCTTTAAGTGTATTGTAAAATTTAGGGCCCCTTTTTTCAAATTTTTTTAATCAAATCTTTGGGGGTTGTATCATCAGGTTTTGTGTCTTCAAAACTTGGGGGGCTGATTAATTGTAATAATTTTTGGGGAGTGATCCCTCCCAAGTGTTTCACTTCCCTTTCATGCCCGGCAAAGCCATTTTAGGTGAACCATTTTTTTAAAACAATAGCCCGTAGGTCTATGGTAGATTAAACAGGAAACTCTGGTATAAAAACCATCATTGGGGTTAAAAATAAAGTTTTGGGCTACAAAATTTTCCACAAACCCATTACTACTGACCTGTGTGCACTCTTTTTTTCCAACGGGGGGAAAGGGGGTTTAAAAAACCCCCCTAAATAACCCTTTTCCTTATCATTCTTGATATTTTTCCATTCAGTATTGCTTAAACTGGAAACCCAGGGGAAATATACAGAAGCCCCAGTTTTTCTTTTAAAGGGGTGAAAATTGGGCAGTTACAGCACATGAAAAAAACCCCTTTTAATTTCCCCCAGGCCCCGGTTTATTTTTTTTTACCGAAAATGTGTTCCCCGTGTGAATATAGATAGCACAATTTTCTTTCACCATTTTTTTCTGGGGGCTTCTATGGTTTGGGTAGTAAATACTGTTCCCGGGCTTGGTTTGTTTTTTCTTAAAAGATATTAAAAGACTGGAAAAAGAAACAGGCAGGCAGACGCCCTAAAAAATGACGTAAGCAGTCAATATTAGAATTTGAGAGGCGGCAAATTCCCTTGGCGGGTTTTTATAATTTTTGTTAAATTTATTTTTGAAAAATGATAACCCAAACCCAAAAAAAAATATGTTTGGGTTTAACCCCTTTTTGGGGCATCTAATTATAATAAGGGGTAATTTTCCATTGTAGTGATTTTGTGTATGATTGAGGAAAAGTTCGATACAAATGGGTTTTTAGTCTTTACAGTAAACCCAAAAGGGGTTTTTTGGGTTTTCAAAATTTCTGGGTGCTGGGTTTCCAAAAGTGTGTCCAGTGGGTGATTTTACCAGTCATACAGTGGACTGTACTGTTCATCCACGGTCCGAAGGAGTGACGCGGATCTGTTGTGAAGGACTGGTAGGCCTGGGTGGACGGCTCGGTGGGCTTTCGAGCGACCTTCCGTGGTCTCTGCCAGAAGACGTCCCTGATGTGTCGCCCGATGTTCTTTGCGATGACACTGGCCCTCGGTAGGTGGGATGGAGGCCGTCCTTGAGGTTCCACGAGTTGACCAGGGCTTATATTCATGGACAACCCGCTGTTGACCTCCGGTTAGTTTTACCTCCGGCGGGTACGGAACCGGCGGTTAAACTGGACCCGCTGGTTAGAATGCATTGCCATTCGTGAGCCGCGGTCTGCCGTCGGTTAGTTACCCGGCCGACTATTTTTTAGACTGACAAGGGATTCCCGTAATCTCGCTCTCAGCGCATGCGTATGCGACCTATTTCCTGCATTTCCGAAGTAAACAACAATGTCGAAGACTGAGAGTAAGTCCGTGAAAAATGGACAAATCTAAAGGAGACCATCGGAATGGAACGACAGGCCGTATGAAAACGGGCAGTGGGGCAGTGCCTTCTAAACCCACAGACGAGCTGATCGACATGATTGTTGGTGGTGACAGTGACCTGATCCAAGGTATCGGAGGTGAGTCAAACATGATGAGAATACTTGAAAAGCTT
Organism: Conus ventricosus; assembly: GCA_018398815.1. Taxonomy (NCBI): domain Eukaryota; kingdom Metazoa; phylum Mollusca; class Gastropoda; order Neogastropoda; family Conidae; genus Conus; species Conus ventricosus. The sequence goes on from JAFLJL010019279.1 coordinate 43,378, forward strand.
GCAGTAAAAGCTGTGTGTATCACTGTATTACATGTGCATGTTACTGTGTGTGTGCCACTGTGTGTGAGGGAGAAAGAGCGTGTGTTGTGTGCATGCACGTACAAACATCCAAATGTGTAGATGTGCGTGTGCGTTATCATGCATAGCCCAATGTGCAAGTGCATATATCATGTATGTGGTTTGGAGTTATTCCCAAGCAATATTGTAAGGCACTTAGCAAGTGTAATGCATGAGTGTGGAAGTGTATGTCTGTGGGAGTGGGGGGGGGGGGGGGGGGGGGGTAGGTGACCGAGTTAATGTGTGTTTAAGTGTCATGCAGTGAGTCATGTAAATGGAATTTTTTTTTTTTTTTTTTTTTGCAATTGGTTGTCTTGAAAGGGATGGGTGTGTGTGTGTGTGTGTGTGTGTGTGTGTGTGTGTGTATGTGCTTGTGTGTGTGTGTGCATGTGCGTGTGTGTTTTGTGTGTGTGTGTGTGTGCGTGTGTGTCTTTAACAAGTGTGATGAATTTTTTAGGTATGTACATAAGGAACTGTTCTTGGTAGACTTGGAACAGGATAGCATTTTGAGTTCGCTCATTATTGTACTTTCAGTCATTGTAAAGCAATTTCTAATGTTGGAATGTACTGTTATTTTAATATTATAACACTATGACAATGATGATGATACTTAAATAAAAAACCTCCCACAGTCCCGAGCTGTTTTCTACCTGACCAACAGAAAATAAATATGTGTGAGAAATTTGTAGAATATTGTAACTTTCTATAATTTGAAAAAATTACTTATTCACTCAAGCAACTAATTTAGGGATGTTTGTAGATGATGAATATTTTGTACCTTTGCTTGACTTGTAATGTATTTGATCAATATGAAATATACCTTTTTCAGGTGGTGGTCATGACACATTCCAACAGCAGCATCTACCAGCCAGCACTTGCAGTGAGCTTGGTAATTTCAATTCTAGATTCCTGATATACCCAACCCAAGTTTCTTTGTTTGTCTCGCATGCATGAATGTGTGTGTGTGTGTGTGTGGTGTGTGTGTGTGTGGTGTGTGTGTGTGTGTGTGTGTGTGTGCTGTGTGTAGTGTGTGTGAGTGTATAGTATTGTGATAGTGAAGTATAAATTAGCGTTGGCTAATGAGATGTATATTTAATTTCTTTAGTTGTTTTGCATACATTGCATGTAATTATATATCTCTCAATGAAACAAACTCCAAATGCAGCTTTCTTCTACATTAAGCTCATCTAACCTGAAGATCACACTAAGACATGTAATGTAATGTTTACATTAATTGTGATTCACAGAAATTTCTTTTTAGTAAGTGATCGTGATGTTACAAAATACTCAACAGTGCATTAAGTTGTCATGTTTTGATAAACTGAACATTTCTATGCTGGATCCACACTTAATGTGTACTGTCTGCATAAGTTGTTAAACGTGTTAGGTAGTCTGTTTTCAACTCCGATTATAAACCTTGAGCTTATGTGAATCGATTTTGGGGCACTAGAAATGTACAAACATTTGTAACTTTAGCTTTCCTGTTGTTGAGAAAAAGATTGAAAAGCTAATCATGTTTCTTCTTTCAGAAAGCTTGCACCACAAAATATACAATATACATGTAGATTCTAGTACAACAATTAGATGATGACAGATTATTGTACAACAATCTGATGGCTATTATGACATGGATTACTGTACAACAATCTGATGGCTGTTATGACATGTAATACAGTATATCTTGTGATGCATTCATTTTGAGTGGATACATTCCTCTGTGAACATTTTCAAACTGTATAAATGGTTTAATAGCAAACAAAATGTTCATGTATATACAGGACCTGGCCACATGGATAAAATATTTCCTGGGGATGTTATGTGATCACAGGATTAGAAATTGCCATGAACTACTCACTACCTCCCAATGACAGTGAAGGTTTTCTGACACTGATATCATTCTCTTGCAGCTCAAATGAACAGCCAGCCAACATAATAAGGAATGTGATCTAATGCAACTATGCCTGTGGACTCAGACATCCCATCCCAGACGGTAAATCATATCAGCAAAATTAAGAAAATATTCTGAAAATGAAAAGAAAAATTTGTCTGAACAAAGAGAATTTTCTCTCTCTCTCTTTCTCTCTCTCTCTCTCTCTCACACCCCACACACACACACACACACACACACACACACACACACACACACACTCACACACACACACACACACACACACACACACACAAACACACACACCAAGACCAAAAACCAAAAAAGGTGCAAAAATTGAAGCCACATAACACCTAACAGATAATGGCAATATTTCAGTTTATTTTAACCTTTCTCAAACCACACTTGGCCAGTTGACAGACAAAGAAAAAGGCAGACTCAGCCTAACATCTAAAACGAATGCACAACATGTCCAAGGTCAAATGAGAACTTTCACCTTGACACTGAAAATATGATTCTGCAGCATGGAGGTCTTTTCCAAATTGTGTCAAGTATGATCCATGTGACTAAATAGCATTTGCTACCTAACAGCAAAAACTAAGCACTGTGTACTTATGCAAGTCTTGTTGTCTTTATGCATATTTTTGTTTGTTTGGTATTTCAGGATGGTGTTGTCATATAAACATATTTGGAAATCAATCTCAGTAATTATTTTATCTAGTGAAATTGAAACAAAAATCATAGTGAAATTGACAAAAATGTAAATGTTTTCTGAAAAAATGGTAGTGAAATTGAAAAAAAATCATAGAGGACATTGAAGCAAGCAAAGGTGGCAAGATTATGGTTAACAAAAAAATCTGGGAACTGAAGAGCCAACCACCTCCACAGAAACTGATTAGTTTTCATTCCCTCCCTTCCTCTCCTTGCCCACAATAACATTGAAGCTGTTTCTAGATTACCTCTCTCTCTTTCTGTTTTTGATATTGACTGAAAAGGTAAAACTTTCTCTCTGTGTATGTGTGATTGTGCTGAGGGGAAGAGTCCACTTAGTTGTGTGCATATGTTACTGTATTCATGTGTGTGTGTGTGTGTGTGTGTGTGTGTGTTGTGAAAATTTGTTCTTGGTTTTGTTTCAATTTTTGTATGGTCAAAACACTGCTATAACTGAAGACAATGTTAAATGGTGGGGCCTAAGAGGGTAGCCACTTGAAAGTCAACATGAAATGAAGGTTGTTAATGCATGTATTTTTGATAGCTGTGTTATTAATGTCTTAAAATTTATCAGTTGGTGTAAAACAATGTTGTTTTGCTCATGACTGTTTTTTGTGAGGTTAAGATATAGGCCAATTATTGCAGCGAGTAGTGCATGCATGCAAAGTGTCCTTTTTTTCCTTCAGCATTTTTTTCTTCATTCATTTTGCAATGTTGATGCCAAAATTGTATTTGTTTTTGGTGTATATTATACACATATAGTTGAACACCATTTGTCTAATAACATTCAACTGAGAACACGTTTGTGTGTATTTCATGTGTTTTCACTGAAACATTCTCTTTGTCTTCTGTTGTTTACTGTACTTTACTCAAAGCAATGTTCAGGTTTTTACATTCATGACAACATGAACTTATCTAGTTTACAGATAACTTATTGTTTGCACTCTACATTACATTATTGACCACCTTGTTCATAAAATATATTGTAGAATCCAACATGGACACATACATAATAAATACCAACAATATACCAATTGAACGGGATGCAGTTGACTGGCTGACATGAAGCAGTTCTCCAACTGCGTCTTCAAATAGTAGGCTAACACGATCTAAACGAATGGCTAAGCATACTTGCTGTACAGGTCTGGCAACAGTGTCCCTTCGATTCAGGTGTTCAGTTTCCTCGTTTATTGCGTCTGTGCGACTCAAAATGTGCTCACGACGAAATCTGAAACTTAGTGAACAGTTCCGCGTCGTTTAACGAGTCAATTGGATTATTTCTATCGCGAAACACTCGTTCCGTCGCAAAACACGCCGTCGGAAATTTCGCATGTACACGAACGCCCCCAGAGTGGTGAACAAAGCAAATCAGATGATGGGACTCATCAGGAGAACTTTTACCTTCCTAGAGAAGGAGACATTTATCAAGTTATTTAAGCATTTGTTAGACCTCATCTCGAATACGCTAATGTAATTTGGAGTCCCCATCTCAAGAGACAGTCAAAATGATTTGATAAAATGTACAAAGGCGAGCTACTAAAATCCTGAAAGAATGTAGGAATTTAAACTATATGAAAGATTGCACTATCTCCAATTACATTCACTGAAAGGAAGGAGGATCAGAGGAGACCTGATCCAATTTTTTTAAAATATTCCATAATTATGATGATGTCAATGTGCATGCGCTTTTCAAATTCTCAGAAGTGGATTGCACAAGAAATAATGAAGGCAAGATTTTTATTAGGCATTGTCATACTAACAAAAGAAAGTCTTGTTTTACCTTGAGAATTGCTAAATATTGGAATGCACTGCCTACTAACACCAAATATGCACCTGATATCAACAGCTTTAAAAAACTCCTAGATGAAGACCCTAAATTGAAAGATGCTTTCTATAGTGTGGATTGAATATAATGTTATTTATGACAGGCATGCAACCAGACCGAACTTAAATTGAAAAATAATGAGGGGACGCAAATAGGCCGTAAAGCCTAAGGCTAAAAAAAGCCGGTCCCTATTACTACTACTACTACTACTACTACATATTTAACTTCTGGTTAGGCAGTGTAACGGCGAGGGCCCCCTCTGTTAAAATAACCTCCGGTCAAGACTACCGGTTAGCCGTAACCGATGGCAATGTTGTTGTTGTTGTTGTTGTCGTACCCTGGCTAAAAGACTCCAGGGATCATCCGAACAGCCGAAGCATTTGAACACTATGGCACAAATGCTCAGCTGGGGATGAGAACATTACGTGTGTGACCGTTTTTGATTACCCCGCCACATGGGCAGCCACACTCCGACTTCGGGGATTTGGGAGACTGTGTTATGCTAGGAGCTTGTCACGACTGAAGACAATCCCCACATAACTATGCAGAGCATAACAACATTTTGATGTAGCCTTGGTGTTCTGGCCTATGTCAATTGGTCTGACACAGCCTTAAGCCAAGGCGTGCCGATGGCAATGAATGCGCGGTTGTGGGAGCTAATCTCCGGTTAGAGTGTTAACAGGCGGAAGTCGGGTTTAACCTCCGGTTAAGTCTGTTCATGAATATAAGCCCAGGAGGTTGGAATGGCTCACGAAGGAGATGTTCTTGTCGTCACTTAATTCCGAACTTAGGAGGGCGTTGAATAATTCTCCCTTGATATTTAATTTGGATTCCCTGACTGGAGCCATTTTGCTGACTATGACTTTCAGGTTAGGGTACTGTTTAGTAATGTTCCGGATACAGTTGGCAAACGACTGGCTGCATTCCATGGGAGTTCTGCCTTTGACATCGTTCACAGCACAGTGAATAACTACCGCATCCAGTGGTTGTCTTGGTGATTGGTGAGCAGACTCAAAGGAAGGCTGGAGGTCTTTGATCATAGTAGCTTTTTTTGACACTGCTCTAAATCCATAGGAGCGACCAAGCCTGTCTTTATTCACTTTGTTTGCCACTGAGTCGTGGAGAAACACAACTTTGGGAAGGTCAGGGTTTGAGATTTCCTTTTTCTGTTCCGGATATGTTCGATTGCGTACTTTGGCATCAGACGTATTGACGTTGTTTTTGTTCCTTACGTCATAGTTTCTTTTTTCCACATTTTTGTTCTTTTCTTCTAGGTTTTTTTTTGCCGCCTACCTTTTGTTTTGGGTGCTCAGGCTTTTCTGTCCCCGAGTTGTGCTGAGGGGCGACCTTGGGCAGTGTAGACGGCTGTGGCGATGGTGGTCCACAGCGTACTGCTTCAGCATAGGAGCTGTAAGTCAGCGTCTCTGTCTGGGTCCCGGCATTGTCCATCTTCATCTGCTTGCTGGAAAAGTGAGTTTTGAGTATTTCGGACTGTACCTGAATGGTTTGTTCCAATTTCGCAACCCGATCGCACAGAGTAGTGATTATTTCATGTAATCTTTCAATATTGCTGGTAGTTTCTCCTGTTGGGTTGTTATATCTCTTCGGAGAAAATCCGGATCGAAGGATTTGTCCACCGGCAACCAAACGGTTTTCTCCGACTGGCAGTCTTGATTTATTTTTTTCAGTCAATTTGCCTTTTGGTAGGTCACTTCGACTTAGTTTCGCAGCGGAAACTAATGAACTGCCTGCCTCAGCTCTGCTTCTGGTCAACATGGCCATTTCTCTTCACTATTTTTGCGAAAGACTCCGCACGCTTCTGGTCTAGTTGGTGACGGTAGCCGCCATTTTGTATGTGTGTGTGTGTGTGGTGTGTGTGTATGTGTGTGAGTGAGTGCAATGTGTGTGTGTGTGTGTGTGTGTGTGTGTGTGTGTGTGTGTGTGTGTGTGTGTGAGTGAGTGAGTGCAATGTGTGTGTGTGTGTGTGTGTGTGTGTGTGTGTGTGTGTGTGTGTGTGTGTGAGTGAGTGCAATGTACGTGTGTGTGTGGTGTGTGTGTGTGTGTGTGTGTGTGTATGTGTGTGAGTGTGTGAGTGTGTGTGTGTGTGTGTGTGTGTGTGTGTGTGTGTGTGAGTGAGTGTGTGTGAGTGAGTGAGTGCAATGTGTGTGTGTGTGTGTGTGTGTGTGTGTGCGTGCGTGCGTGCGTGCGTGCGTGTGTGTATGTGTGTGTGTGTGTGTGAGTGAGTGCAATGTACGTGTGTGTGTATGTGTGTGTGTGTGTGTGTGTGTGTGTGTGTGTGTGTGTGTGTGTGTGTGCGTGCGTTCGTGTGTGTGTGTGTGTGTGTGTGTGTGGTGTGTGTGTGTGTTGTGCTCGAGCACGTGAGCATGCGTGCGTGCGTACATGCGTGAGTGCGTGTACCTGATGCACGAAGGCAGAGACATTCAAACGTTTTTTCCCCCTGAATTTTCACTGCAGTGAAAAACGCTTCTTCTACAGCTTTCAGTTGGATACTGAGCACACCGCTTCTCTGTGACAATTCTCAAGTGTGCAAAGTCGTTTTACAGTCGCTTTTTTGTCCTTCGCTTCCGATCCTGAACGTTTTGGAAGGATAACTTTGTGTCTTGTTCATTGGGATCATTTCAGTGGTGTCATCGTTGGTGCAAAGGGAAGAAACTGTGTCTTGTTCCTTGGGATCATTTCAGTGGTGTCATCGTTGGTGCAAAGGGTAGAAACTGTGTCTTGTTCATTGGGATCATTTCAGTGGTGTCATCGTTGGTGCACTGTGTCTTGTTCATTGGGATCATTTCAG
>JAFLJL010019279.1:55667-57766 GCA_018398815.1 Conus ventricosus
GTATATATATATATATATTATATATATATATATATATTATATATATATATATATATATATTAATAATAATAAATGTCTTTGAGGATTCTCAGGAGATTAAAAAAAACACACAGGAAAACAGAACAAATATTGACAATGCGCGCGTGTACGTGTGCGTGCCTGCGCGCACACGTGTGTGTGTGTGTGTGTGTGTGTGTGTGTAATCGGAAAAAGGAAAATTCAGTGTCCAATCCCATTTTCCCTGGAGGAAAAAGAGAGGCAGATAGAGGGAAACGACGAGCAGAAGCAGAGATAGAGAAAAGAGAGAGTGGCAGATGAGTCTTCTTCTTCTTCCTAAAATACTGGTTCACTCAAAAACGAGTAGGTCACCAGCGCGCAGTTTGGAAGGGGGCGCTTGAGAGTGTGTAAAAGAAAGTGAAAGAGTGGTAGATGAGGAGTCTTATTCTTGGAAGGGGCCACTTGAGGGTGTCTTCTCTTCTTCCTAAATACTGGTTCACTCAAAAACGAGTAGGTCACCAGTGCGCAGTGTGTATGAGGGGAAAAAATATAGATAGATAGATAGATGCATATAGATTGTTCACATGTGTATGTGTCTATGAATATGCATACCTGGATGGTGGAGATGGTGTTTGGGATATATATATATATATATATATATTATATAATATATATTATATATATATATATATATATATATATAGTATATGTATATATTATGCACTACATGTGATATCATTGATATGCTATATATGTACATGAGGTGTGCATAGGATGGGGAAATTGGGGGAGGGGGTTTTAGAGAGAAAGGGATGGAGGAGAGGTCGTGGGAAAGGAAAAGAGCTGGAATGATTCAAACTAATCCATCAGTCATCAATCATTTTCCTTTTCCCCCCCAACTGGCTTTATCACACCAATCCAACCACATTATCTCACTTATGACAATGATCATCATCCTGTAGTGCTATAGATCTCACTTATGATAATGATCATCATCCATCAGTCATAGATCAGCTCCTCTATTCCCCCAACTGGCATTAACATACTAAGGCCAGCACACAATTCCACTTTTGTAAATGACCATCATCCCACACTACTGTGAATCACACTCACACCATGACAATAATCATCCATCAATCATTGTTTGTAAACCTCCTTCATTCCCCCAACTGGCATTACACCAATGCCACAACATTATCCAACTTATATAACAATGATCATCATCCTACAGTACTGTTGATCTTGAATGATACATGATCATCACCCATCAGTCATCGACTCCCACCCCACCCCCATCCACCTTCTTCCTGAACCGTCAGTATTATACTAATGCCACCACATTATTTCCCTTATCACAATGACCATCATCCTACAGTATCTCACTTATGCCAATGATCATCACCCACCAGTCATTGATATCTTCCTTTATTCCCCCAACTGGCACTATAGTACCAATGCTACATTATTCCACTACATGACAATGACCCTCACCCTATAGTATTACTGATCCCAAATGTTCACCATCCATCAGTCACTGGAAATATTGTCATCTAGTGATCACCTTCATACTGCAATATATATGGCAATGAGGAAGCTGACCATTTGGCAAAGGAAGGAGAACAGCAGCCCCAACTAGAACAGGAAGTCTCCTTTGAAAAAAATCAAAAGTATTATCAAGGAGAACCAAAAACCAAAAAGGCAGATGGCTTGAGCAGCACCCTACTTCAACAGGAGGGATGGACACTACCAGCACCCTACTTCAACAGGAGGGATGGACACTACCAGCACCCTACTTCAACAGGAGGGATGGACACTACCAGATATTGAGCAGCACCTACTTCAACAGGAGGGATGGACACTACCAGATATGAGCAGCACCTACTTCAACAGGAGGGATGGACACTACCAGCACCTACTTCAACAGGAGGGATGGACACTACCAGCACCCTACTTCAACAGGAGGGATGGACTACATATTGAGCAGCACCTACTTCACAGAGGGATGGCACTACAGATATTGAGCAGCACCCTACTTCAACAGGAGGGATGGACACTACCAGATATTGAGCAGCACCCTACTTCAACAGGAGGGATGGAACATT
>JAFLJL010019280.1:0-7500 GCA_018398815.1 Conus ventricosus
GCCTTACCACCACCATCGCACCACCCTCTATGTGTTTTTCTGTCTGTGTGTCTGTCTTTGTTTGTCCGTCTATGTTTGTGTCTGTATCTGTTTCGACACTCCAGAAATAAAGGGCAAACCCCAAATGGTGTATCGACAGAGAGCGTCGTTCATCTTAATGGCCTCCTGTTTGATATGCCACTTGGCTGCCTGTCAACACCGAGGACGAGGTACAGTCAACGGGGACCTTGATGGAACAATGCTCATCATCAGTCAACTTCAACGCTCATCAGTATGTCAGAAAGGTGAGTGGTAGCGCAAACGGTGTTCCGAGGGAAAGAAAAAAAAAAAGTGTCATCATCACTGTCCATCACTGCGTCTCTGTCTAACACGTCTACGTACCACGCGGCAACGAGAAACATTTATTTAAAACAAAAAAAAACACGGCGGCACATCGATCCGCATGCGCGCGTAGCAACACGACACACCCCCATCTATTTTTAACCCCACTACGTCAGCTGTCACACCGACCCCTGGAGGTCTGCCCTGACAGGATCGGTCTAGTGGGAGTGAAGGGAATGGCTGACCTCGCACGCCTCGCAAGAGCCCACACGAGAAAGATTACGATACAACACCCCATTTATTCACACCAGCCCACACAGTCATAAATAAGCATTCCAACACACACAACCATGCACAATCGCAATCAAGCATTCCAACGCACACAACAGGCACAATCACAATCAAGCACTCCAACACACACAACATGCACGATTATAAATAAACATTTCACCATACGACGTACACAATCACAATTACAGCATTCCAGCACATATGATATATACACAATTAAAAAGAAACATTTCCAGCAATCCATCCCTCCCTCACCATGGAGTGCCTCCACACCCCTGCCCCTGTCAAGTCTACTGGGAGCACCCTATCGCACTAGGTGCTCCGAACCGGGTCGGTTCTCGCAGGGCCGGAGTCGCTCAAACATAACACAGTAAACCCATCGAATCAGGAATGTTCATAGGGTCTTCCTCACACGATGCAGGTAAAAGACTGCATTAAATCAACAGGTTATAAAAAAATATGAATTATCTTCACCCTTCTCTCACTCACGTTTAACATTTGCCTTTCTTAGGAATAACCAACACAGCGACCATCGCTTTATAACTGCCACCACATTTGCAAATAATAATTCAATGGCATAATTGTCACATTTTATAGCCACATTTCAAAATAACGCAAATCTCCAACCACGCATCCGAACGACAAATCATGCGTACGCACCCTCGCGAACATAAAACTCGTTCTCCTTGCACACACAAACAGACGGTGGCGAAGGATAAGAGTCCGGCGAATGTGACGGGGGCGGACGAGCAGACCAAGCAAGTTCCAACCCTGAATCACCAGGTTCTCTCCCATCCCCCACCGACTACCGCATCACCAGATGCATAAACAGGAGAAAGAATTTTGGATATAATTTAGAATGCCAGGTTAAAGATTGAATTAACCAGAGAAAAGGTCTCAAACAATATTTCTTTACAATTTTTGAAAACAAAAGAAAATTGCGCAAAAGAGAAGAATAAGCCGGCTAACAACAACAAACCAAAACAAACAAACCACGAAACTGATGCTTACCAGCTACCCGTGGGTGACCCCGAAGAGGCGGGTCAAACGACTCTCTCTGCCCTCTGTCCAGTCGAGAGGACAGAAGCGCAGATGCGGAGAAAGAAGAAGTATGTCCCTCTCCTACAGGCCGACTGTAGGAATTGAAGATACCGACTGTACCCTCGATGATACGGTGAAGAACCAAGACCGAGCAGGCGCTCCCAGAGACATCTTCCGCTCGAGTGAAGAGCTAACCTCCCTCAGCAATGGCGGCCAACAGCCATGCTGCGTCACAGAGTGAGCATACTTCAAACTAAAAGAAATGAAGCACGTGCGACAGGTAAAAAGACAGGCGAGAGGCCGATAGACACAAGTTCGAGAGAAAGGTACCAGCCACCCATGAACCTACAGGATGAATAGCACGGGCAGTGGAATTAGAGAGAGAGAGAGAGAAAGCAAACCGAAGTTGAGCTGAACTACACCAAGGTGCAACCGCACCACAAGCCACATTAAGGGACGGATACACGACAACAGCAACGACAATAAATAATGAGTAATTCCGCCACCCTAGATGGTCAAACGTCGTAGGCCTCGTGACAAACTCGTGACAAACCCCCCTTCTAAAAGCATCTGTTTCTCTGAGATACAGTGCTCCTTTGAACCTTGACGCATGTGCAAATTCACAACAATGGGACCGAACCCAACTCTCTGTGATCGACAGAGTACGATGAATCCAATACAAACATTCCACGATAAATCACACAGGGAAATACATAATACTACATTTATCAAACCACTAGGCAAACTTTCCAACCATGAAAGTAACAATCCGAACCATTGGTGATTCACTACCGTTAACATCACTGAAGTGAAAAACTGTCAGTACACCTGATACAAAGACCAAAAGGGGATATAACCCTGGTTGAGGGGAAGTGTCCCTCTGACCGATTTTCCAATGGCTGACTACGGAGCTCGGCTAAGATAGTCAGCATCCGTATTACAGGAACCCTTGATATGACGGAAAGTGAACGCATGACTCTGCAGTTCCACTGCCTAACTCATGAGTCGACGACTGACTGGCCGGATCCGGTCCAAGCACTGGAGAGGATGATGATCGCTCTCCAGTACAAACTTCCGGCCGTACTTCTTCTTGGGCACGCCAGTGCGCGTCCAAATCTGCCTGAGAGATTCAGCAACAGTAGGGCATCGATAGTCCTAAGCGGGACAGCCTCTGGGTATCGACTCGCAGATTCTACCACTACCGAAGTGTAGCGGTGAACCGCGATCGGATGGAGGATTAATGGGTCCCACCAGGTCGACCCCAACCTGCCGAATGCCTCCCCAACCCGTGGCACTGACCCTAGGGGAACACGCTTTAAAGCGACCCTTAGGCGTTGTCCGTTGGCAGACATCGCAACTGCGGCAGTACTGCCTAACCTGTGAGTTCATCCCTGGCCAAAAGAAGTCTTGTCTTAACTCGCTCGAGAGTCCACTTGGAGCCCATATGACCTGCCATGGGGAATCGTGGGCCTGCCGAGAACAGACTCTCTCAAGCTTTGGGGAACAACAAGCTGTTTGGCCACACGATCTGCCTGAGTGAAAACCCTAAAGAGGATCCCCTTGTGGAGCTTAAAGCTCACCTTGGCGTGTCGGGCAGACTGAGCGGACGATCTACCAGTTGTCGTAGGCGTTGGACATCCAAGTCCCTGGCCTGAAGACGGATAATGCTAGCAGATCGGCCCTTGCCAGAACCTCGTCAGAGATCGGCTGGAGAACGGGACGCAATTCCTGTTCCTGCTTCTTAGCTTTGGCGCGTGTGGTGACTCCCACACACGCCTGTACGGGCAAATCCGTAGACACGGACTGACTGCGTCCGTCTGCAAAGGTGACAGTATTCCCTATGATAAGGGAATACAGAGGTCCGCTCCACCGCGATAGCCCATACATTCGCCACAGAAGTAGGGGTGGAGATAGGAATAAGTACAGAAGGACGGGTGGAGGTAAAACCAGCCTCCAACCCGCACACATCATAACTAGCGCCCCCGCCGGGCCTCAGGGGAAACCAAAATCCTTATCAACAAAGAGCGTTGATGCTCCCGAATCCCTGATGGTGTCGACCAAGGAGAACCAACAACAGAGAGAAACACTGGGCACTCTGAATCACCAGAAGCTGGGATGGAACCCACGTTAGCCGAGGCACGAGGATGCTGGAAAGGACTAGCCCCATGACTACCAGCGGCTCTTAGGGCAATCTTCCTGATGTGGCCAGGACGACCACAAAGAAAACAAAATCGAGGTGCTGAGGTCCCCGATGGACTGCCTGCCTTATTCGACCCGCTAGCAGTTGTCGGCGCCTTATTGCCACTAAATCCTGTGGAGGGCTTCCTCTCCGTATCTGGGCGATGCCCATAAGCCCTGCGAGCTTCAGCAAACACCTCAGCGGTACGAATCGCAGCCGCGAAATCCTGAGGTGCTGTCTCGCCTATCCGGATCCTCAACTCTTGGGACACAGTGTTGGTGAGCTGTTCAATGAGGATTAGATCCTCCAGCTCCAACTTAGCCAACTGACGCCAGTACCCTAGCGTTTTGCGCAGCCTATCACCAAACTGCACGAAGGTCTCGTCGTTATTCTTCTTCATGGACCTGAACTTCCCCTGTACGTCTCTGGGGTAAGGTGGAAACGCTTACGCAGAGCCAACTGCATGTCTGCATAAGACGCACCTTCATTTAGAGTGAGCACACACTCCCTTGCAGCACCCGACAACCCAGAAAAAAGGTGCATGGCCTTTTGTTCCTCAGACAATTGTATGAAGTAGCTACCTTGTCAAAATGCTCTAAGAACATATCTATGTCCTCCGCTAGGTCTGAACTCTGGAAGCTTTAACTTTGGGCCTCTAACTCTATCACCTGCCTGTCGATCAACCCCCTGATTACAGATGCGGAACCGCGAAAGAAGTTGTTCCATCTCCTCCCTACGCAGAGCCTCCATCCTGTCTAGTTCTTCCCCTACGGAGGGCAGCCTCTTCCCTACGCTGAGCCTCCTGTCTGGCAGCCTCTTCCCTACGCTGAGCCTCCTGTCTGGCAGCCTCTTCCCTACGCTGAGCAGCCTCTCCCTACGAAGAATAGCCTCTCCCTATGCAGAATCTCCTGTCTGTCAGTCTCCTCTCTGCGCAGAGCAGCCTCTTCCCTACACTGGGCCTCCTGCCTATCTAGCTCTTCCTACGGAGGGCCTCCTGCCTAACAGTCTCTTCCCTACGCTCTTCCCTACGGAGGCCTCATCCTCACGTCGCTGTCGCTCTAAAACACAGGACAGAGTGATGTCTGGAAGGATTCACCTCTCCCGACACGGGAGGATGACCCGTCTGACCCGTCCCTTGGGTCTCGACCTTCCCATGAGGAAAGTCCCCCGGGGCAATACTCCTTACGAGGGAAGCATGGAGAATAGGGGGCTTTGGTTTCTGCGACTCAACAGAAGCCCACAGTTGCTTCGCTATAACTCTGACGCTTCCGAGCGGAAGTGCCAGTCGGGGTCTCAGCAGGAAAACCCCTAGCGAGGGAAGTGAAAGTACTCGCTGGACTATCCACTACAGCACTGGAATAAGTGGAAGTCACCGTAGTCGATGTGCTGGTACTAATAGTGGGGACTACATTTAGAAGACCCTTCTTCTTCGACGCCCGAGTAGCCATACCACCAGCACCGGACGTTGCCATGACAACTATATCCTACAGATTATCAAATACAGGGGAAGACAATTCCACTTGAAAAACAAATATTTTAGGGTGTGTGATATAGTGTGTATGTGTGTGTGTGTGGGTGTGCGGGCAAGTTCCGGCTGCTCCCACTCTGGCAACACCGCCTCTACAACACGAGCAACAGTGCGGTGGGGCTCACCAAAAAAAAAAAAAAAAAAAAACTATGTCCGGCTGCCCCCACTCTGGCAACACCGCGCTCTACAGCACGAGCAACAGTGCGGTGGGGCTGGCCGAAAAACAAACAAGCAGACGAATCCGGAGAGAGGAAAAAAAAAAATGACACTAACGTCCGATACAACCCCCTGTACTCAATAACCCGGTAGAGAAAAAAAAACAAGAACTGGCTAAATACAAAACAGGAATGGAAGACTGAGCGGCAACCAGAAAGGCAAGACTTACGGCCGTAACCTGCGTGAGGTACCCGGCGGAAGGAGGTCTGGACGCGGTCGACTCCCCCTGGTCTCACCTCGACTCCCCAGTCACACCGGATGTTCCCTCAGGCCACAAAAAGACTCCCTTCACGCTAGAGTCACCCAGCCAACCACCCACGAACAAACACGACAAACTGACTAAACATATACAAAACAGACAAACCTAACAGGTACTCCGCGAAACGAGAGAGACAGTCAGAGCCCTTCACATCCCGGACGAGACCAAAAATTGTCACGACCGACCCCTGGAGGTCTGCCCTGACAGGATCGGTCTAGGTGGGAGTGAAGGGAATGGCTGACCTCGCACGCCTCGCAAGAGCCCACACGAGAAAGATTACGATACAACACCCCATTTATTCACACCAGCCCACACAGTCATAAATAAGCATTCCAACACACACAACATGCACAATCGCAATCAAGCATTCCAACGCACACAACAGCACAATCACAATCAAGCACTCCAACACACACAACATGCACGATTATAAATAAACATTTCACCATACGACGTACACAATCACAATTACAGCATTCCAGCACATATGATATATACACAGTTATAAAAAAACATTTCCAGCATCCATCCCTTCCCTCACCATGGAGTGCCTCCACACCCCTGCCCCTGTCAAGTCTACTGGGAGCACCCTATCGCACTAGGTGCTCCGAACCGGGTCGGTTCTCGCAGGGAGTCGCTCAAAGCCGACACCCTCGACACACAAGCAGGCAGTGAAGAGCGCGTCCCGGAGGGGGGGGGGGGGAACGTGGCGCTGTTACTGGAGGTCCTGGACGGGGTCAGGGCCGCCAGTCAAGACGGCGGGCTCCTCTACCAGTTCCGCGGTCCCGACCAGAGCGTAGCCTCGACCAGCGCGTGGCACCATCCAGTCCGCGGTCCCGCCAGAGCGTGGCCTCAACCAGCACGTGGCACCATCCAGTCCGTGGTCCCAGCCAGAGCGTGGCCTCAACCAGCACGTGGCACCATCCAGTCCGTGGTCCCAGCCAGAGCGTGGCCTCAACCAGCACGTGGCACCATCCAGTCCAGACTCCGGGTGAAGCCCCCGGGAGGGGGGGGGGGGGGGGGGGAGGAAACGTAGCTGGGAGGAGAGAAGAAAGGGAGGGAAGGAAGAAGGAAGGAGGAAGGAAGGAGGAAGGGTACTGGAACCCCGCTGTCAGTACAGTCTGACCCATGCTGTTAAATCTTAACAGCCACTCGCATGATGGGCGAGGGGAAGTCTACTAAAGGCACCAATAATCCCAGCTCAACACAGACCTGAGCATAACACAGTAAACCCATCGAATCAGGAATGTTCATAGGGTCTTCTCACACGATGCAGGTAAAAGACTGCATTAAATCAACAGGTTATAAAACAAATATGAATTATCTTCACCCTTCTCTCACTCACGTTTAACATTTGCCTTTCTTAGGAAATAACCAACAC
The DNA here is from genome assembly GCA_018398815.1 of Conus ventricosus. Classification (NCBI taxonomy): domain Eukaryota; kingdom Metazoa; phylum Mollusca; class Gastropoda; order Neogastropoda; family Conidae; genus Conus; species Conus ventricosus. The sequence continues at coordinate 7,217 of JAFLJL010019280.1, forward strand.
AGCGACCATCGCTTTATAACTGCCACCACATTTGCAAATAATAATTCAATGGCATAATTGTCACATTTATAGCCACATTTCAAAATAACGCAAATCCCAACCACGCATCCGAACGACAAATCATGCGTACGCACCCTCGCGAACATAAAACTCGTTCTCCTTGCACACACAAACAGACGGGGCCGAAGATAAGAGTCCAGCGAATGTGACGGGGGCGGACGAGCGAGACCAAGCAAGTTCCAACCCTGAATCACCAGGTTCTCTCCCATCCCCACCACTACCGC
>JAFLJL010019280.1:12500-19342 GCA_018398815.1 Conus ventricosus
GAGACAGAGTGGACAGTGTCTTCAGGGAAAGGAAAAGGAGAACACAGTGTATTTCAGGGAAAGGAGGGGAACACAGTGTCTGTCAGGGAAAGGAGGACAACACAGTGTCTGTCACGGAAAGGAGAAGAACACAGTGTCTGTCAGGGAAAGGAGAAGAACACAGTGTCTGTCAGGGAAAGGAGAACACAGTGTCTGTCAGGGAAAGGAGAACACAGTGTCTGTCAGGGAAAGGAGAAGAACACAGTGTCTGTCAGGGAAAGGAGAACACAGTGTCTGTCAGGGAAAGGAGAAAAAACACAGTGTCCCGTCAGGGAAAGAGAAGAACACAGTGTCTGTCAGGGAAAGGAAAAGAACACAGTGTCTGTCAGGGAAAGGAGGAGAACACAGTGTCTGTCAGGGAAAGGAAAAGAACACAGTATCTGTCAGGAAAGGAGGAGAACACAGTGTCTGTCAGGGAAAGGAGAGAACACAGTGTGTGTCAAAGGAAAGGAGGAGAACACAGTGTCTGTCAGGGAAAGGAGGAGAACACAGTGTCTGTCAGGGAAAGGAGAAGAACACAGTGTCTGTCAGGGAAAGGAAAAGAACACAGTGTCCCGTCAAGATAAGGAGAAGGAGAACACAGTGTGTGTCAGGGAAAGGAGGAGAACACAGTGTCTGTCAGGGAAAGGAGGAGAAACACAGTGTCTGTCAGGGAAAGGAGGAGACACAGTGTCTGTCAGGGAAAGGAGGAGAACACAGTGTCTGTCAGGGAAAGGAGAACACAGTGTGTGTCAGGGAAAGGAGGAGAACACAGTGTCTGTCAGGGAAAGGAAAAGAACACAGTTTGGGTCAGGGAAAGGAGGAGAACACAGTGTCTATCAGGGAAAGGAAAAGAACACAGTATCTGTCAGGGAAAGGAGGAGAACACAGTGTCTGTCAGGGAAAGGAGAGAACACAGTGTGTGTCAGGGAAAGGAGGAGAACACAGTGTCTGCCCGGGGAAAAGGGGAAGGACAACACAGTGTCTGTCAGGGAAAGGAAAAGACACAGTGTCTGTCAAGATAAGGAGAAGGAGACACAGTGTCTGTCAGGGAAAGGAGGAGAACACAGTGTCTGTCAGGGAAGGAGGAGAACACAGTGTCTGTCAGGAAAGGAGGAGAACACAGTGTCTGTCAGGGAAAGGAGGAGAACACAGTGTGGTGGGCAGGGAAAGGAGGAGAACACAGTGTCTGTCAGGGAAGGAGGAGAACACAGTGTCTGTCAGGAAGGGAGGAGAACACAGTGTCTGTCAGGAAAAGGAGAAGAACACAGTGTCTGTCAGGGAAAAAAGGAGAACACAGTGTGTGTCAGGAAAGGAGGAGAAACACAGTGTCTGTCAGGGAAAGGAGAACACAAATGTGTGTCAGGAAAGGAGGAGAACAACAGTGTCTATCAGGAAAGGAGAACACAGTGTGTGTCAGGGAAAGAGGAAAACACAGTGTCCTGTCAGGGAAAGGAAACACAGTGTCTGTCAGGAAAGGAGAAAAACACAGTGTCTGTTAGGGAAAGGAGGAGAACACAGTGTCCTGTCAGGGAAAGGAGGAGAACACAGGTCTGTCAGGGAAAGGAGGAGAACACAGAGTCTGTCAGGGAAAGGAGAAGAACACAGTGTCTGTCAGGGAAAGGAGGAGAACACAGTGTCTGTCAGGGAAAGGAGGAGAACACAGTGTCTGTCAGGGAAAGGAGGAGAACACAGTGTCTGTCAGGAAAGGAGAAGGGGAACACAGTGTCTGTCAGGGAAAGGAGGAGAACACAGTGTCTGTCAGGAAAGGAGGAGAACACAGTGTCTGTCAGGAAAGGAGAAGGAGAACACAGTGTCTGTCAGGAAAGGAGAAGGAGAACACAGTGTCTGTCCGGGAAAGGAGAAGGACAACACAGTGTCTTTCAGGAAAGGAAAGGAGAACACAGTGTCTGTCAGGGAAAGGAAAGGACAACACAGTGTCTTTCAGGGAAAGGAGAAGGAAACACAGTGTCTGTCAGGGAATGGAGGAGAACACAGTGTGGTCAGGGAAAGGAGGAGAACACCAGTGTCTGTCAGGGAAAGGAGAAGGACAACACAGTGTCTTTCAGGGAAAGGAGAAGGAGAACACAGTGTCTGTCAGGGAAAGGAGAAGGAGAACACAGTGTCGCCAAGGATGGCTCAGATAAGATCCTACCTTTTATCTGTTGACTTTGAACCACCAACTGATGATGGTGGTGGTGTGTGGGTGTGTGTGTGTGTGTGTGGTGTGTGTGTGTGTGTGTGTGTGGTGTGTGTGTGTGTGGTGTGTTGTGTGTGTGTGTGTGTGTGTGTGTGTGTGTGTGTGTGTGTGTGGTGTGTGGTGTGTGTGTGTGTGTGTGTGTGTGCATGCGTGTGTGTGTGTGCAAACACGGCCTTTGTTGTTTTTGCTGATTTTATACAGTCATTGGCAGCAGCGCTAGAAATGGACCTAGCAACAACAGAACAACTATAGCATCACCCCAAGAAATAGAGCAAAGCAACACTAAAAGCAACAATAGCATCAGCGCTAAAAAATTGAACTAGCAACACTAAAGCAACAATAGCATCACACAAGAAATGGACCAAGCAACACTAGAACAACAATAGCATCAGTGCTAGAAATGGACCTAGCAACACTAGAAGCAACAATGGTAAACAGTGCTAGAAATGGACCTAGCAACACTAGAAGCAACAATAGCATCAGTGCTAGAAATGACCTAGCAACACTAGAAGCAACATAGCATCAGCCCAAGAAATGGACAAAGCAACAGAAGAAGCAACAATGGCATCAGCCCAAGAAAGGACAAAGCAACAGAAGAAGCAACAAAGCATCAGCACTAGAAATGGACCAAAGCAACAGAAGAAGCAACAATAGCAAACAGCACTAGAAATGGACAAAGCAACAGAAGAAGCAACAATAGCATCAGCACTAGAAATGGACAAAGCAACAGAAGAAGCAACAATGACATCAGCACTAGAAATGGACAAAGCAACAGAAAAGCAACAATAGCATCAGCACTAGAAATGGACAAAGCAACAGAAGAAGCAACAATGACATCAGCACTAGAAATGGACAAAGCAACAGAAGAAGCAACAATAGCATCAGCACTAAAATGGACAAAGCAACAGAAGAAGCAACAATAGCATCAGCACTAGAAATGGACAAAGCAACAGAAGAAGCAACAATGACATCAGCACTAGAAATGGACAAAGCAACAGAAGAAGCAACAATGGCATCAGCACTAGAAATGACAAAGCAACAGAAGAAGCAACAATAAGAGCACAACCAGAGTAGGTAATAACAGCTGTTAAGTTTCAGAAGCCGCAGGAACAGCAGCAGTAGTTTAGGATAGTAGTAATGAATAGTAGTAAGTATAGTAGTAGTAGTATTAGTAGTAGTAGTAGTAGTAGTAGTAGTAGTATTAGTAGTAGCATTGTTATTGTTGTTGTTTTTTTTTGTTATTGTTGTAAAGTCAGTAGTGATAGTGGATGTGTTGGTAGGAGTAGTAGCAGTAGTGGCAGAACAAGAAGCAACAACATTAGTAGTACTAGTAGTTTTCATTGCTGTTGCAGCACCAAGAGAGAGAGAGAGAGAGAGAGAGAGAGAGAGAGAGAGAGAGAGAGAGAGAGAGAGAGAGAGAGAGAGAGAGAGAGAGAGAGAGAGACTGCCTGTGTTGTGCTCATGTCTGTAGAAGATCAGTTGTCTGCTGTCCCCATTGAGAGGCAGACTACCTTGACGTGAGACCAACAAGAAATGAAGTCTGCACAGTTAACTGCACAACAGTGCACACACACACACACACACACACACACACACACACACACATACACACACACACACACACACACACACACACACACACACACACACACACACACACACCCCACACACACACACCCCTCACACACACACAAACACATGCACACACACACACACGCAAATTTTCTTTTACGCGCATGCCCCCCCCCCTCCGCCCCCCCCCCCCCCCCCCCCATCACACACACGCATACCTTAGGATACACATACAAACACACACAAGTGCTTATTTATGTATGCTCTTACCATTCCCCCCTCCCCCTCCCCCGCCCCCCCCCCCCCCCCCCCCCCCCCCAACACACACACATACGCGCTCGCAGTTTGCATAATGTTAGAAAAAATGATCTTCCACGAGTCCCATGACACATAACATCCTGTTCAGTCACTGATCCCCTCGTCTCGTCTCTTTGTCCTCCAAGGCATCCACTCAGCTCTGACAGGGCCGTTGGCTGGCTGGTCGTCAACAAACTGATACCCCCCCACCCCCACCCTCCTCACCTACACCCCCCCATCCCCTTTGTGCCACCAAGGTGCGACGTCACTGTTTGTGAGTGTCAGATACTCGACAATTGCCTTCCTTGTATAAGGTTATGGAGGTGTGTGTGTGTGTGTGTGTGTGTGTGTGTGTGGGGTGTGTGTGTGTGTGTGTGTGTGTGTGTTGTTGTGTGTGTGTGTGTGTCCACACGCAAAGCAGTCATTTAATCACGTTCATGCAGGAAAGCTTCAACCATCATTCCTTCAAGGATTATATCTGTCTGTCTGTCGCTGGCGTCTGCCCTTTCGTGACTACACACACACACACACACACACAACACACACACACACACACACACACACACACACACACACACACACACACACACACACACACACACACACACACACACACACAGCACACAAAACGCATTTCATGCAGAAACACATGCGCACACACACACATTCTCCTTTCCTCTCTCACAACGAAATTCCTTCTTCCCTCCCACTCATTGATCTATAAAAACAGCCTACTTACTCTGGACCAATTCTGGTACTCACATTCCGCGAATCACAAAACATAAATACTTAAAAACTTTCAAAGAACATTTGCAATAAACATTTTATGTCTCAGTAATGTTAATTATACGAATACAATGATTAGCGCCCATTCGCAAAGCTTCTGTGTACCATACTTTGAATAAATCGTCTAAACATAAAACCTACTCGTTAAAACGCTCATCCCCACTCCACTCTGTCTACAAACCCTTTTCTCCTCCCCCTACCTACCATTCCTCTCCCCACCCTCCTCTGACCTCTCTCTCTTAGTTTTGTTTGTTTGTAATTTCCTTCTGTTTTAACCATCCCCCATCTCATTAGTACTTTTATGAATAAGCTTGCTTATCATTGTAAAATAAAAATTACCTGTGCTATGTTAATTGTCAGTATGAATGTGTTAAATAAGTATGCATGACAAGGACAGATTGCAAGACTAGCTTTGGCCTAAAATCTTCATCCTTTGTATTAAAGATCAATCAATCAATCATCAATCCTCTCTCTATCTCTCTCTCTCTCTCTCTCCTCTCTCTCTCTCACTCTCCTCTCTCTCTCCTCTCTCTCTCTCTTTCCAGGGGGACAGCAAACTGCTGTAATTGTGTCAAGATGGTTTGTTTTGACTTCTGACAATCACTGCTGATTGTGGCGGACGAAGACAGGATTTACCCCAGATTCTGCAGACAGGTGTCTGATCAGCCTGTCGTCTGCTGCCATCGACTTTCCATGTGTTTGTGGCCGCTTCCTGCCCGTCTTCATCGGGTTTATGACAAGAAGGGCTAAAGAAAGGCTGCCGTCCACATCACCATTGTCACACTTCACACAAAAGGGGACGGTGTACCTTACGACTGCTCCGGGAAGAAAAAGGCTGCCGTCCACATCGCCATTGGTCAAAACTTCACAAAAGAAGGGACGGTCCCATTGTCACATTTCCCAACAGAAGGGACGGTGCCATTGTCACACTTCACACAGAAGGGACGGTGCCATTGTCACACTTCACACAAAAGGGGACGGTGCCATTTGTCACACTTCACACAAAAGGGGGACGGTGCCATTGTCACACTTCACACAGAAGGGACGGTGCTACCTCACACTTCACACAGAAGGGACGGTGCTACCTCACACTTCACACGAAGGGACGGTGCTACCTCACACTTCACACAGAAGGGACGGTGCTACCTCACACTTCACACAGAAGGGACGGTGCCATTGTCACACTTCACACAGAAGGGACGGTGCTACCTCACACTTCACCCCAGAAGGGAGGGGTGCTACCTCACACTTCACACAGAAGGGACGGTGCTCCCTCACCTTCACACAGAAGGGACGGTGCCATTGTCACACTTCACACAAGAAGGGACGGTGCTACTCAACTTCACACAGAAGGGACGGTATACCTCACACTTCACACAGAAGGGAGGGTGCTACCTCACACTTCACACGGGAAGGGACGGTGCTCCCTCACACTTCACACAGAAGGGACGGTGCTACCTCACACTTCACACAGAAGCGACGGTGCTACCTCCCCTTCACACAGAAGGGACGGTACTACCTCACACTTCACACAGAAGGGGACGGTGCTACCTCACACTTCCCCACAGAAGGGACGGTACTACCTCACACTTCCACAGAAGGGACGGTGCTACCTCACACTTCACACAGAAGGGACGGTCCCTACCTCACACTTCCACAGAAGGGACGGTGCTACCTCACACTTCAACAGAAGGGACGGTGCTACCTCACACTTCACACAGAAGGGACGGTGCTACCTCACACTTCACACAGAAGGACGGTGCCATTGCCCACATTCACACAGAATGGGACGGTGCTACCTCAACTTCACACAGAAGGGACGGTGCTACCTCACACTTCACAAGAAGGGACGGTGCTCCCTCACACTTCACACAGGAAGGGGAGGGTGCTACCTCACACTTCACCAGAAGGGACGGTGCTACCTCACACTTTCACAGAAGGGTTTGGTGCTCCCTCACACTTCACACAG